>JAFBJQ010000955.1:119218-120282 GCA_016785345.1 Trinectes maculatus
GTTGGACCTGAGTGGTGGGGGACGTCTGAATGGATGTGAGACATTAGCGAGCAGCGTCAGGTGCAGAGTCTGTGACCAACCCTGACAAGTCTTTTTTTTTTTTTTTTTTTTATTCTGGTCTCCACAGCGTGTGAAGGCGGCGAGTCGCGGCCAACACGTTCCTGCCTGATATAGACCGAGTGTAGGGTTCCAGAGACCGGACCTGCCCAGATGCATCTGGCTGATCTTATTCTACATGATGACAAACCAGTACGTCCTCTCGGAGGCAGCGTCGGTGCGTCCTCAGGACCTGCAGCTGCAGCAGCTGCAGCTTTGGGCCCTGACTACACACTGATGCACAGTTTTTATGGCTTTAGGGCGACAAAATGACAAAACGCCCTTTGACCTTTAGCCATTTGTTGAAGAACAATCCCCAACATGATGGACCTCGCTGGTCAGCAGGTCAACGTGAAACCTGAGAGATAGAAAGTGACTCTGCCAACACTTTGTCACGTCGACTGACGAGGACACAAAAAAAAACTCCTGCCGACCAGCTGTCGCAGAAGCTGCTTTTCCTAGAAGATCATCCAGCGACCTGCAGGGGGGGCGGCGGGGGGGGGGCGGTCATCAGGTTCTTGGGTGGAGGCCCAGAGAACGTGGAGAGATTGAGTGAAGAGGAATGTGAATGTGTTACTGCGAAGCAGCTGCCAAATATGGAGAGAAGAGAGGAGTATCTAAACATGGCCGACGACTCCACGTCAGAGAGAGAGAGAGAGAGAGAGAGAGAGAGAGAGAGAGAGAGAGAGAGAGAGAGAGAGGACAAATCTGTCCAAATCAGATTCATTCATTCGGCAGCTGACTGATGAGGTCACATCGGCGCCAAAATGATGCAAGGACCAATCACAGGGGGTGTTTGAGACATGTGGTCGCAACAATTAACAGATGGTTCCAGTCTCGCTCGTTACATAATAATAATGATAATTATATAATTATATAATTAAATAATAATTATTTAATAAAAAAAATAAATAATAATTATTATTATTATATAATTAAATTATTATTATTATTATTATTATTATTAT
>JAFBJQ010000955.1:125426-155557 GCA_016785345.1 Trinectes maculatus
CTGAAGATCTGGACTTTGAGGTGTTAGTAGACACTGACCCCCTGAATGGTGTCTGATGACCTGCTTCCAGTTTGCATACGTCCTGTACGTCAAGACTCCTGCAGCCAGATGCACAAAATAATAATAATAATAATAATAATAATAATAATAATACTAATAATACTAATAATACTAATAATAATACTACTACTACTAATAATAATAATAATAATAACAAGAAGAAGAAGAAGAAGAAGAAGAAGAAGAAGAAGAAGAAGAAGGACAGCAACAACAACAACAACAACAATAATAATAATAATAATAATAATAATAATAATAATAATAATAATAATATCGACATTGACGTGTTTCCGTCAGTGAAGTTGCAGGATGGAGAGCTGAGTTTGTGGGGAACGTGATGAAAAAGGAGAATCCCGGGCTGGAAAAATGCAGTCGAGTGGGATGAACTTGAAGCACAGATGATCTTGGACTGAAGGGGTAAAAAAGGTTAAAAGGTCAACTGTATTTTCTGCTTTGCAGATATCAGTGTCAGTGACCTTCAGATTTCTTCTTCTTTTAGCTAAAAACCAGAAGGAGCTGGTTCCTCTCAAACTGTGAAAAAGGTCTTTGGGCTGCAAAGGTGAGAAAATAGAAAAATAGAAATAAGAAATGAATAACATCAATGAAAAAGAACTGCAGAGCTGTGGATGTTGTCACTTCCACTGTTGCTCGACAGGAGTTCGCTGCGTTTTCTTCAGCTTCGGTTATAATATCAGATTTGTGTTTGTGCTGCAGCTCTGTCATCAGCAGACAGCCCACCGCACAGCCATCATATCTGCTGTCACCAAATATCTGCAGCGTCAGCACTTTCTTATCTCGCCTGCGACACGTCGCTCATGTTCGTCCAATCACGCAACGTTTGTCAGTTCACAGCAATTTCAATTTACAACAACTAAATAAAGTAGCGCCAGCGCGGAGCTGGAGCGGCTGGCAAACAGTAAGACAGGGTTCGAGGAAAGAGAGACAGGTGTCACCGGGGGGGTGGGGGTGGTGGTGGTGGGGGGGGGCACTGCGCAATGTAACGTCCCTGGCTGGAATCCAGGGACATGTGTTGCATGTTGTTCCTCATCTCGCTCTGTGTCCTCTCCTTTACAGTACGCTGTGTAATAACGGACTCGACGCGCGGGGGGGGTCAAGGTCAGGGTCAGGGTTAGCAGCGATCATGTGGGACAGATGCAGAGCAGAGGTCAGGAGGTCAGGTGACCTCTCATGTTTGTGTTTGTGTTCAGAATCGTCATGAGTCTGTGTTGTTACGAGATGAAAACAAACTTCCATCTTTCACATAAACTGACTTTTTGAATGAATGAATATTGATCTGCTGGTGAAGGTTACCGATACCTAAGCCACTGACAGCTGATCACCTGTTGCCTGGCAACAGGGAGACGGCCCAAAATGCATCAGTGCGATGGGAATTGAAACTTCACGGAGGCTTTTGTGTTTGACCATCAAATTATTGGAACGTCCAGACTGATCGCCGCCGCAGCTGTCATCTTGGTTGCTATGGTTACACGCGAAGTGTGAAAGCACTGTCTCTTTCTCTGTTTATCTAACTGTCTCACACACAAACACACACACAGATGAAAACAAGTGTGTGTGTGTTTCTGAGGAAAAACCACTTTCTCTAACGTTTGTCCACTTCACAAGAAGTCTGTGTGTGTGTGTGTGTGTGTGTGTGTGTGTGTGTGTGTGTGTGTGTGGTTTTACGCAAAAGGAAATAGCAGGCATGTGCATGTGTGATGTGTGATAGTGGGTGTTTGTGTGTGATCAGATGCTCTATGTTGCACTATATACTATCAGCCTTTTTATCAATGAGCCTCTGTGTGTGTGTGTGTGTGTGTGTGTGTGTGTGTGTGTGTGTGTGTGTGTGTGTGTGTGTGTGTGTGTTTGTGTGTGTGTGTGTGTGTGTGTGTGTGTGTGTGTGTGTGTTAGGACAGCAGTATGTTGCAGCTGATAGCACGCCGGAGATGAACAATGTGTTTCTGTTTTCCATTGATTGTCAGTCAGGATTCACTTATCTGTCCTGACACACCAGGCAACTGATTACACACACACACACACACACACACACACACACACACACACACACATACAAGCAACTGATTTCCTCCCTGTTGAAACACAACAGTCGCTCACACACACATATTAAACCGTTTCCTGCAGCAGGAGGTTAAAAAAAAAAAGAACCAATTAGTGGATCTGTGATGACGTCGCCTGGAACATGGACGTGTGCCTCGTATCCTCATCCAGTTCCCAGCTGTTTCTGTGTGAGTTACACGCAGGTCAATATACATTTAAACAGAAATAAAGAAAAACAGCGGTGGTCAAAATAACTATGTAAATGACTATGAATAACATAGTTATATGAAACAATATATGTTGTTTATTATACATAGTTATGAATAACTATGTATAATAAAGAATGTGAATCTGCAGGTTAAACACAGGGCTAATCGCCGTGTTGACTTACACCTCTGCTATATAATGTAAATAATGTTACATAATGTTAAAGTCAACATAGGTAGAAAAATGATACGGAGAATAAAGAGTGAGACAGACACAACACTGACACTCACACATCTGCTTTTATTTATTTAAACACACAACTGGGAATCTGTTGTGTTATGTATGGATTTGTATCAGTGTGAATCATTGTTTCTGTTCTCAGATCAGTTGATGGAGCTTCAGGACGTAAACCCCGGCACATTTGAGTTTATGTTCCTCGGGGCCGATGGAGGTTTTCAATGCGCTTCACTGTGCTGACGCTGTGGATCAACGTTCCAGTTTGTGCCGAAATTATCCGATCAAACCAGATTAACAATAAGACGAACGCATGTTTTCATTCGTGTCAAAAATCACATGAAACCTATTTAAATTTTCCGCTGACCTTTCGAGAAAAGCTTGTGTGTTTTCATGCTATGTGAGGATCAGCAGTGTGGCTCATCGATTAGATGAAGCCAGTCCGCCTTTAAATGACACACACACAATGTTTTTTCAGTAGGTTACATTCATTCATGGCCACATTCACACATATCAGGAGATTTAACGCGTTTAACGGGCTAACATGCAGTTTCCTGTTAAATTATGTGTTGATTTCAATTTTCTTTTATGCCCTCAGAGCAATAAATAGACCTAAACTACATTACACTTATATTTCATTATAAGAGCCCCAAACTGTAACCATTTATCTCTTCAGATCAAACAGGAAACATTCATTGTGTTTTTTTTTACTATTTACATTTATTGTATTTACTTTGTTCTGTGAACTGTTCAATTTCCATTTCTCTCACTATTAATAACTTTGTTTTAAAACGTTAAAGAGAAACAAAAAGTTCATATTATTATTGTGGGATTACATTTTATCAAAGGAATTATAAGTAAATTATATTGCCAGACTTATCACTTATATGGGGCGAGAGAATTATATATCACATATCTGATGTTGTTTTTTTGTTTGTTTGTTTTTTTGGTTCTCCTCTGAGCATAAAATGTCTTTCATTCCCTACCTTCAAAGGCAAAGTATAAAAGCTTCATGACCAATAACACTAACACTAACAATCTGGACTGGGAGGAATAAGAGACAGGTCCTCACTCTTCAGGTAAAACAAAATGTGTGTGTTAACTGACACTCATTCTCCTGTAGCGTTAGATTTTTGCCAGTAGTAGTTTAAACAGAAAGTTACTTTCACGGCAACTTCACCACAGAATTCAGGCTTTTGTCCTCATATGTGGACATGTCCCATAAACTGTGTCAAAAAGATTTAAGTCCCCACAGTACTGCTAAACCTATCTCAGACACACTCAGCCCTGGAGAAAGTACAGCAGGATGCAACTTTTACATGTTCCTGGCAAAGCTGTGGTTTACTCCTCCTCATGACCACCACCAAGCATGCTAAACCACACACACACACACACACACACACACACACACACACACACCACATTAAGGCCCTTCCAGAAGGAATGTTCTCTCTGTCTCCTTCTCCTGCTTCCAGCAGCTGACTGAGGTCAGACGGACGCTCACTTCCTTTAAAATCCTTAAAGGAAAGACTCCACCCTTAGAGAAAACCACTGGCAGCCTTCAGAAACCGGCCGCTGGTGGTCTGCCTGACATTTCTCCATGTTGGCACAGCGTGTTTCTCTGGTGTCAAACTATAGTAACTGGCTGGTTGTGCTTGTTGACGTCTCCAGAAGCTTCATGAACATCGTTAGGGTTCGTTTATTCCCGTCCATCTTTGACTTTATGGTTTTGTCTCTTCTCGCGCCACTGAGACGCCAAACACACAATAATACGACTCTATTTGTGAAGACCAAAGACGCACATTGTTACTTTGGGTCAAAGAAACTAAAGAGATGAACGTTTGGAATGTGTCCTGAAATGTCCCGCAGACTTTTACATTCTTTTCCTACACAGATGATCAAGAGAACTTTCAGAGTTTGAGCTGTGTTTTCTTCTTCTCCATCAGGTGGATCGACTTGTCCCTGACGACCATCAGCTGGTGTCCACAGAGCGTCGTCAGGGACAATTTCATCCACCTGGTCCAACCTTACATAAGCTCATTCTGTCTGGTTCACAAGCAGCACTGACGCGTCGCACAACCCACCTTCACTTTCATTTGTCTTCTCGCTTTTTTTTTTTTTAAATGTTACTTTTCTATTTTTAGCTGCTCTCCGTGTGTGTGGTCTTCACTTTCCCTTCCCTCTGGTGCCGAGCTGTGACAGTTGCTCGGGACTTTAGTGTCAACACTGCAATTTTGGGTGGCGCTCTTCTCCGAGGTTTTCCGCCGCGATGCTAACGCGCTGTGACTTCTTCTCCTGTTTAATGGAGGCAACGTGGAAACATAATCGCATCGCTGCCTGTGTGTGGGTGGATGATGTTTCTCAGGACAAGTGTGTGTGTGTGTGTGTGTGTGGGTCTGTCATTATACAGTTTGGTCAGATTGTGTGGTGAGCGCTGTAATTACAGAGGAATGAAGGGAGGACGAGGACATGTCTCTTTCACTCTGTCACCAGTGACCTGAGATGTTTAAATGCAAATTTAAATCTGTATCTTAAAATAAAAATACAAAAACAAATTTTGATTTTTCAATGTGATTTTTATGCAAAAATAAAAGTCCACTTCTGACATCGCGTCACTTTCAGATGGAAGTCAATATTCATAGGGGAGGTTTCTTTGCTACATCTATTATTTGGACAGTTAAAAATAGATTTTCCATTGTATAAGAAAACAGTGTGTACAAACAGAATAAATAGAATTCAAATCATAACACAAGAAACATACTTGAACTCACTGTCTCACTTCAAAGCTCAATATTCCGTCAATAAAAGTACCAAGTTACTTCCAGCAGCAGGATACAATGCATTTTAGCTTGTAGCTTTTCCCACTGCAAAGACGGAAACAGAGATATCTGCTATTGTCTTAAATTACAAAGAGGACCTTCAACTTTTGACATATTATCCACTGTTATCATATAACACACACATACAGCACAGATGTTGATCGCTGTATCTGAACTACACTGGGAATACAGGTCAGGAGCGTCTCACTTCATCTTCACACCAAACACCAGAAAAACAAAAAGCCTCCTGAGCATCAGGTCTGTGGATGGAGACACCTCGTTGATAAGAAAGGCCTGACTGGTCGGAGCTGACAGAGTCGACAGTAACTCAGGATGAACGAGGCATGAGACCTCCAGCGACAAGATCTTCTCCTGTCGACCAAAAGCTGAAACCCGACGCTGCAGTGGACACGGACTCTCCAGACCTGGACAGATGCAGGCTGGGAAAACGTTGCCTGGTCCGACGAAGCTGGATTTGTGCTGAGGCTGCACATGTCACACGCTCAGGATCTGGGTGTCAGCAGGAACGCATGAACCCAAACTGGCTTGTGTCAACAGTCCACCATGGTGGCGGCGTAATAACGTGGGGAATGTTTTCTTGGCGCACTGCAACACTCGCTCAGTCATCATCTGAATGCCAGAGCACGTCTGAACACCACGTTCATGCTCCTGTATGGTCACAGGTCACCGTCACCGTGTGTGTGTGTGTGTGTGTGTGTGCGTGTGTGAACGTATTCAGTATCTGCTGCTTTCTAATTAAAGCAGCAGCAGCAGCACGCTGCAAGATCAGGACTCCTAATATGGAGGAGATTACAGCACACACACCGTCACACACACACACACACACACACACACCTACTGGTAATCCCATTCCCTCGCCGTCTCTCACCCCTGCGGTTTTGGCCGTGCTCGTGTCCTGTTAGCTTTGTAATGCCGTGGAGTTCACTGGGCCAGGCAACGCGGCGGTTTGTCGGTCACTCAGTCAGTCAGCTGATCGACCTGTTACCTCATCGGTCAGTAACATTCAGCAGCAGTCAAACAGTGTGGTGAACTTCAAAGCAGATGACACAGGTAGTGTCACTGTTTGTCCAGATATCGATGGACGTATCAGAGAAGTGAGCAGTTTGAGACGTAAGCAGGAAACCAGTGGGTCAGCTAAGATGTTGTCTTTTCACTGTAACAGAGAGATGACTGATGTCAACAACGCTAGGTTCATACGGGGTTCGTGTAACAACGTGCAGTTAAAATCGTGAAACACTTTCAGGTCAATATTCTCGTGTTTGTGCTGTGTCGCGACTTTCATTCTCCACCAGGTCCTGCAGGATGAGGTCAATGAACTTTGACCTCAAATACACCGATATTCACGGTGTAAGTTCAACAGGACCCAAAGTTTGAAGTCGTCACAAGTTAGTGAAATGTAAAACGTTTCAAATGTACTTTATTATCAAGGCTATATGAAAGATATATATTATGATATTGTGGTATTAAAGCATTAATGAGTCAGGGTTAACTATTAACCTCGAACCCTGACCCCTTTGATTTCAGTTTGTTGTTGATGTTATTGATGATTATGATGTCAGAGTCAAATGTTTCAACTGAGACTCTTAAACCAAGACACTGCACCATTGAAAACACAGTGTCAGGAATGATTCAGTAACAGTGAGTCAGTGTCGGCAGGGTCTGTGATCTGAGCTGAAAGCAGGCCAGTCAGTCAGTCAGTCTGCCAGTCGGCCTGTAGGTGGCGCATTAACCCACTTATTCACTTCACCCAGAGCCTTCTCCTCCTCTGTGTGGATCTGATGCTGTTAGAAAATGATCTGCTATGATGTCGGCTGCTGCAGACAGACGCCTTGTCCTCCACAATAATAATAGTTTTATTTTCATTATTATTATTATCATTAGTCTTCAGTTGGGAAAAAAATGCAGAATGCATCCGTGTGTTACAATAAACAAAAAAAGAGCCTGTTTATTTACGTGTAAGAATAAACACATGGTTGTAATAGACCTTTATTCGCCTGTCTGATATTTATCACATTTTTACCACTGTAAGAGAATATCGCAGCAATTAATGTTCTTATAATAGATAAATATAAAAAAATAATGCATGTATATACATTTACGCAGTGGGCGTGTGTATTTAAAGCGCTGGATATAAATGTGTGTGTGTGTGTGTGTGCTGTGAGGTCTGAGCTCCTCCTGTTACAACATACACTACATTTATACGGGACTCACGTGAAATGTGGGGACTCGCGGTCCGATTGGTCGCCGCGTGCGCACGTGTACCGGCATATTCACGTCCATTATGTAACGTGCGACGTACGGGAGCGGCGTGTGTGTGTATGTGTGTGTGTGTGTGTGTGTGTGGGGGGTCCGTACTGCAGTATCTGGTGCTGATCATTTCATTCATCCTAATGCAGCGCCCCATTGAACCGTCATTCATACTATATTCATACTATATCTGCATTTGACACATTCCACTCCACTCTCACATCACATCATCATTTATATTATTATTATTATTATTATTATTATTGTTAATATTTTACTATATGCACGAAACGCTGTAGAACATAAACAGCAAAATAAAATAAATCAAATGAAACCATATGCACGTCAAATAAACTGTAAAAATTAACTGTAGATGCACCAAATACTTTTTTTAAACTTTAAAATGTGAGGATGACACTTTTAAATTGTAGTAGTAACAGTAGTAGTAGTAGTAGTAGTAGTAGTAGTAGTAGGTATGGTGGCAGTGGTGGGGGGAGTTGAGGACGGATGGTGAAACACCACTGCAACAGTTGGAAGCTGAGGACAACGTGGCTCTCAAAGTATCCACACTACTATCTACTCCGGTTCTCTCTCCCTCTCTCTCTCTCTCTCTCTCTCTCTCTCTCTCTGTGTGTGTGTGTGTGTGTGTGTGTGTGTGTGTGGTGTTTAGTCACTACCTCTAACATCCCGCTAAAATACCAAACCTGTTCACTGTATCCACCACATTCCTCAGCCATGACTGAGAAAGTTGTTTTTTTTTTCTCCGACATGATTCATCAATACGTTTAAACGGGGATTATTGGCCGTGAACGCACCGCTGACCTGACTCTCTGTCCCTGATCGGTGATTAAAATGACGCTCTCAGAGAGACAGACAGGCGGACAGACAGACAGACAGGCGGGCAGACAGACAGGAGGTCAGATAGGAGACACCCGGCTTCTCTGCGCAATCCACGTGTGTTTCTGTCCCTGCGTTTTACCCGCCACCATTTTCCTGGAATCCCTGTTTGTTGCGTATCACTCCGCCGAGACAAAGTAGTCCCCGACTCCCCGCGGAATCTACACCAAACGCGCTCAATCCGGCTTTTTCCGCCAGGGCTCTTTGGAAACAGCGACCGACGGAGGTTCATCTAACGACGGGTCCGATCGTCGCTCGCGACCCGCTGCGGATTTCGACGTTTTGGCGCCATTCTGTGCGGAGGGCGAGAGGGGCGAGTCGCAGACGGTATAAACCGTGCGGCGCCGCCGGCCACACCCACTCCGAGTGGTCGAGGCTGCGGAAGAGGAGAAGAGTAGCGGAAGAACAAACCATGTGTCTTTGTCTCAACTCTAACTTTACACGCAAGAAACCCCACGCGAGCAGCTCGTTGTTGTAGTGTCGCGTCGCTCCCCGTGGACTTTACTGGATATTCCCGACATTGTGTGTTGTTTGCATTTTCGCCACTTCCCCCTGTGAGGACAGTTGACGGTAAGACAGCTGCACGCGCCCCAAATAAGCTCATGTTAGCTAACTTGCACATTTGCGTAACCTCGTAATTTTGCGTGTCGCGGTGTGTTTGTGTCTTTCGTTTGTGTGTATCTGCGTTGGTTGTCATTGTAAAGTGTTGATTGTAACGCAGGGGTCTGTTTCACGTGGGGACCCGGCGTTTGCTCAACCCACGCCGGTTTAAATGACCCCTCAGCCGGTTGTGATATAAGACTTTTTTTTACTTTTCTGATGCATTTACATTCAGTTTTTAATTTCCGGACTGTAGCAGTGAATACGGAAGAAGGTTGGAGTGGTGGCACGTTGGGGTTTTCTGCGGGTTTTTAAGTTGGCCCGTCTCGGTGTCTAGTTTTAGTTGAAATGTTAAATGGAGTCTGGTGCAGGCGCACGCGGGCAGCGCGACCTTACGGCAGAGAACGGAGGTGCATTCAAAACCCTCACTCAGGAATTCGCGCTTTTACAAATAAGCGTCAACTAAGGAGCAGTTCCGCAACAACTTAGATTAATATCATGCAGTTTTAGTCAAAAGCTTGTATTCGTATGCACAAAACAGCCCATTAGTGTAAGGTAGAATTTGGGAGATGTCATGATAAGCACCAGTATTTACTTATTTTTTCTTATTTCTGACTGGTGTGTATTGAGGTTTTGGCTCTGGTTATCCAGACAGTGATGGCAAAGACAAGCTGGTCTGCAGCACACACACACACACACACACACACACACACGCACACACACTGCTGCTTTGTTCAGCAGCACACCCAGCTATACATACACATACCAGAGGACCCCATAGGAATATTATAGGATCTTTTTTCCCCCTCTTAACCAAATAAGACTGTGTTCAAGTCTGTTTCATGTCCAGTTGAATGGATTTAACTGGAAATCAGTTTTGCAATATTTACTGTTTTTTTTTCTCAGTCAGTTAGACAGTATTCCAAAAGGTCACTGTGCTTTTATTTGGCGAGAAATAGTTTTGTAGTCTCTGGAAGAAGTTGGTTGAGGATGAAGTGTGTGCGTGTGTGTGCGTGTGTATGAGTGTGTGTGTGAAAACCGGCAGCCGAGGTGTCAAGTGTCCTTTCTCTTTAAGTATTGTTTTCCATGTCAGCAGGCAGCCGGGGTCTTGCCACCACGAGTGTTTTCATTTACTTTCCTAAGAAGGAAAAATGTAAATTGTGGAAAGAGGTGTTGGGTTTTTTCGCCCGTCTCTCCCAGCTGTTCCCCTGATGTCATGGGCGGGGGTGGGGTGGTGGTGGGGGGGTGTTAATCTGAGCTGTGATGTGGGGGCCTGCTGGGGATCGCGGGGCGGAGTCACGGTGATGTAAACACAGTTAAAAGGCGGCACGCTGCCTGTAGGGTCTCAGTGTGGAGACGCTGGTTTACACTTTCACTACGACACGTGTTGCTGCTAATGTGATTTACTCTGTTAAACTTGGAGGAGCTGTGTCAAACATACTACTGGATTTAAGCGTGACGCTTTACTACCTCTCTGATTTGATTTTCCCTCTCTTTTCCTGTATTTTTATTGTCATTCTCCCAGATTTTTACAACCAAACATGTTGCAAAGCTTCGCTCAGTCGCAGGACTGGTTGTACTCGGAGCCGCTGCTCTTTGATGACGAGTTCTGCCAGGGTTTGTTGAAGGACCTCCAGTCGCTGCCGACACCCCCCCAGTCCCCACCCATGAAGACGGGACTGGGCAGCAGTAAGCCTCTGTCGAAGGAGGACCAGCTGAGCTACGTGTCGGACATCCTGCTGGAAGACCACGACATGCAGCTCAACTGGAGCTGCGACTTCTTCCACTCGGGCGCTGCAGAGAAGGATGGCGAACCCAGCCAGCCCTGCTCCCCTCTGGAGGAGAGCAGCGAGGACTGCCTCTGGCAGTGCCTGACAGATAAGAGCCTGGAGGAGAAGCTGGTCTCCACGATGCTCGGCTCCAGCCCGCTGTTGTCTGACATAGACACCAGCATCTTTGAGGAGATCGCGGGCTCCACTCTGGACTGTCAGAACCTGATGGACACCCAGGAGCCCAGCGAGGCCACATCAGACTATGGATCAACTGGTGGAGAGCTGTCCAACGATTCATCAAGTGACTCTGGTGAGTTCAGAACTTCTACTACTACAGTTTGAGGTTTTACAGTGTAAGTTCAGCCAAGTTGTTGGGACTTGTTTTTCAGTCAGTCGTTCACCCAGGACAACCTTTTAATAAAATACCTCTGTTTTAGTAGTAAAGTTTTACTAATGCTTTGCTGATAATAGCCAGATCAGACTTTAATCTCACTCCCGTCATGTTATTGTGCATCTTATCAGTATAAACAGTCCTCGCCCAGAACAGCTTCTCTTGCGTTTCATTGATAAATCGCAGTTAATGTTTAGTGGCACCGAGCCCAAATTGTTCTTTGTACTCGTCTTATCTGTTTGCCAGCCGCCCACCTGTAATCTCCAGGAGGCTTTGTGACAGGAGGATGTTGCTGAAGTGTGGGCGGGGTTTGGGTTGCTGACTGACAGGAGTGAATGAGAGGTTTTAGTGGAGATAATTTACTGCAGGGGTGTGTGTGTTTCGAGTGACTCATGTTCACTGGTGACAGTTGCGGCTGGTAGCAGTTGCGGCTCCGTCCATTAACTTGCTAATGAGTCATTTCGCAAACCGAGGCCCTGTGGCACCCCTTCAGAGAAAGTGGCCAACTGACATTTGTTAACTTTACAAATGTTTATTTATTTATTTATTTATTAAATACATACATATTCATATTATTTACTTATTTAGTTTTTTATTGCTTTTTTTTTGCCTACCCATTTTATCAGTAACTTAACAAGACTTTATGTTTTTCATGCTTCAGTTTCACTTAAAACTTTAAATTATCAAACTCTGTTTATATATTTAACTGTTGCTCTGATCTCAAGTCACCATCACTCGTTAACAGAGTCTCTGTGTTAATGACTGTTTATACTTCATTGCTGACTGCTGTGTGTGTGCGTGTGCGCGTGTGTGCGTGCGTGCGTGCGTCAATCCCTCATGATTTGCTGTGTACACTTTCTGCACAGTTACCACAAGGTGCCAAATAACACATCTAACCCAGTTTTCTCTCTTTTCTCCCTCACAGAAGAAGAGATTGACGTAGTGACGGTTGTCCGCTGCCCCTCCAGCCCCTCCCCACTGTCCCCATTGGCTGGCTTCTCCACCCGGCAGCAGAAGCAGGAAGAGGAGCTGCGGGCTCTACAACGCCACCACAATGAGATTCAGCTGCAACACAACTACGCTGCTCCCTGTCCCGCCTCACCATCTCTTTCCTCCTCCTCCTCCTCATCCTCTTCCAGTAAGCGCTCGAGAGGGAGCGATTCCTCGCGCTTCTACCACTCTTCTCGCAGCTCTTCGTCCTCATCGCGGTACCACCACCACTCGTCCAGAAACTCAACAGAGACTGAGGATGAGGAGGAGCGGCGGCGGACTCACAATGTGATGGAGCGGCAGCGGCGCAACGAGCTGAAGAACTGCTTCATGCGCCTCCGCGACAACGTTCCAGAGCTGTCGCACAACGACAAGGCGTCCAAGGTGGTGATCCTGAAGAAGGCCAGAGACTTTATCTACAGCATGGAGGACGAGCGCCACAGACTGCAAAGCAAGAAGGACAGACTGAGAGCTAGACAGGAAGAGCTGAAAGCCCGACTGGAACAGCTCCGCTAATGGACCAGGGTCAAACTGCAGGCTGCATTTTTAGCCGTGTAGAGACATCGTGTGTGGGGACAGGGGGCAGTGCAGGAAAAGTTGGGGTTGGACAAGGGAAGAGACTTTGTACAGAGACAGACGAACAGGGATGAAGATGGCGTGTATTGCTGGAAAGAGCGCACAAAGTTTGACATTTCAAATACTTTATGGTAACAGCGGGTCTGGACTGTGCAGACTTGCACCGTTGGACCGACACAACACACTTATTGCCTCAGAGTTGATCATTCTCATGCCTTGACTGCTGACTGTTGTAGAGAGTAGGGTGTTTTTGTTTTTTTCTCTTTTAAATTTAAAACAAGGACCGAGCAAGGAGGTATTTAATTTTTTTTTTCCAAGTAACGGCTGGACGCACACTGAAAGACAAAGACAAAATGTCTTGTAATTGTATTCTTGTCGTCCCCTCTGGGAATCTTTGTCTGAATCTGTACCGGTGACACATGGCAGAGGTGCCTGTTGGGTCAAATAACCACAAGCCACAGCAGCTGAGTAGTTGAATGAAACTTGAATATTGTGTTTTCAGGACGTCTTATAGCCATACTAACCAGTGAACCCTCCACTCTGACAAGTGTTTGTTTGTGGCTTTGTCGTTATCTGATCAACGGCACCTCTGTCGGTACCACTGAATTCCAGTAATAATTCAATTTTAATGTTAATGATCACAACAGAGTTTCTTCAGGGTGCGTTCAGCCCTGTCTGGCTTCAGGCAAACCCTTGGGCCCAACACCACTCTCTTATCAGGTTAATGTGTGTTAATGACGATTACTGTATTGACCAGGTTTGATACTGTACACATGACAGTGCTTGGCCTTAGTTCAGTTCATCCACAGTTCACTCACTTCAGTGTTTATATGTTCGTTTGTTTTCTCAGAAAAAAATGGAAAAATGTTTGTATTTTAGTGCTTGTCGTTATCGAATCGTTCCAATAAGGACACAGCCATTTTATACAACATTCAGGGTTGGAGTGAACTGGAAGTGAGCTGAACTGCGGGTCGAGCCATTGTAGCAAAATAGCCAAAGTCTGGACATGAGACCTCTGGATAATGTTTGTGTTTTTTGCATGTCTGACATACCGATTGTGACCTGACAATTTATTTAAAGGTTCTTATTGGAGGGAGCTGCGACAGCAGCGATACTGTGACACGTAGTTGTGTAGCACGGAAGATTCGTTTAGTGTAAATAAAAGAATAAATGTCAACATTTTAATTACTGGACAACCATTATCCAATGAAAATTCCTTCAGCGCTGTTGTGATGTATTAATCAGTAGCCCTCATTGATTAGTCCACAGAAACGAATGTTAGCTTAACGTCTTAAACAAGCTGCTGTTTTTCTCTGAACAATATGAGGTTTTAAAGTGAATTAACTTTGTTCTGTCCTTTTTGTGAGGTAACCGTTAAACCACGTACACATTGCATCAATGAGGGCCACTGACTCTGAACAACATTCCCCCGTTTTAAAGTGTTGAACAGCCACCATTGGCGCCATTTTGTGCCCAATCATAAATAACTTTGATTACGTGGACATGAGAAAGCTTTGATGCCAAGTTATTTCCAGAGGTAAAAATTAAGGTGGCGCATGTTCACCAGGAACCTGTTGTATGAGTTTAATATCAGGTGATGTGTTGAACTTGTGCCAGAGCTGATGTTTGAAATAGCAGTAATGGGGTTGACTATTTAATGCATTGCCGTTTATTCTAACCATCGTTATCCATTATTGCCAATGTTATCGATTTATGTGCTGTTTTTTTAAATGAAATGCACAAATGGAAAAATGTTTGCTCCGATGTGTCAAATGTCTTAAATGCATCCTGTTTTGTATGAATTGAGTTCTTCCTCCTCCTCCTTTAGTCCGAGTGTACTTGAATGGGTTGGTAGGAATAATGACAGTGGAAGTGTTCTGCCTTGAAATGCAATCTGTTCAGGACTCTGGTTCTTTATCGATGACGCTGTCTGGTTAAAACCTCGTCATCTTCTAATGTACGTTTGCTTCCTGTTTGTTTTTTTCTTTTTTTCCAGCGTCTTTCTTTTTCCTGACAGAAACTGCCTTCTGAAGATGCACCGAGGTTTTATCGAGACAGCGGTGGAGGTCTTTCGTCAAAGCATCAGAAAACCTACCTCCACCTGGCTGCAGTCTGGCCTGTATTGTTTATTTCTTGTTTAGGTTTTTTTTGTGGTTAAAGATATTGTACAGATTTTGTAAAATAAAAATATTTTATGTAAATATTTTTGTTGTATCATAAATTATTTTCGTTTTATTTCCCTTTTGTTTATTTTGGATTTTAAGGAATTTCAAAACAATGTTATATTCTTTACCAAGCAGCACTTTTTTTTTTAAATATTAATGTAATTAAAGAATGAATGCAAGCTCTGCATCTGTGTGGTCTATTACACACACACACACATACATAATACATACATAAACACATAGGAATATATTTATATTTAATGTGCAGTACAACTTCATTTGATTAGTGAGTAAAAGCTAAATCTTAGCTCTTATGAAACGACCTCGTATCGTACCACGTCGTCCCAATGTAAATCAGCCGGAGAAGGTGCAAACATCATATGGGTCAAAGCGTCAGATCGTCCCTCATCCACTTTACAGTGTGATAACTCACTGTCCTATGCTCATCACCGTCCTGTCAGCATCCCTGCTCCTAACCTGCTTGTAATGGCCTGTTGTGCAGTTACACAGTGACACTGGCAGGTCGGTGAAGAGCCCTGAGAGTTCGCCCAGTGAAATTCACTCATTGAAAGTCTCTCGGAAATACTCCTGACCGAAAACACAGATGGGTTCTGGTGCAGGTTTCCGCCTCGGCACGTTAACGAGACGACCGGCGGTCGTGGCTCGGCGCAGAAACGCTCACCGTCACACGCCTGTCGCCTTCAGGGGCCGCTCCCAGGTGTAGAGATATGAGATTGTTTTCGCAGGGCAAAGTATGAGGCTGCGCAAGGTGGATGTGTTGTGCAACCTGAGCTCAGTCCATGTGTCCCGGTGAACATGTGGAGCAGGTGCACATGTGTCAGCCAGGTGTGTGTGTGTGTGTGTTATCGTGTTCCTGTGCTGTGACGGCTTTTCTTTTCTTTTACCTTTTGCTCAACCAGTTCAGCAGCCACGTTTTTTTTAAAATTTCCAAGTTGTTCTGGTTGTTAAACACTGTTAAAAACATCTGGATCTTAACAGATAATTGATAACTGATTGATAATTGGCACATTATCCTGGGTTGAAATAATTACTCGTTCTCTGTTTGAGTGGATGATGCCAAATTGTGTATTAATATCTTGACAGCTTCCTTCAGTGACTTTGTTCATCCTGTGTCGCAGTGATTCCAGAGGCCTTTCAGAAGAACTGTTTGTTCCCTCTTTGGTTTATTTTATAGATGAATTCTTGTATTTTGTGCCGTGAAGATGGCAGTAGAAAGTGTGTGTGTGTGTGTGTGTGTGCAGCTATGTAGGTCAAGGTGAGCCCGTGGATGTGGGTGCCAGGTGTGTCAGATAGCAGCCAACAGGTCACTGCGGATGTCACAAAGACCTTTTCATCAGACAGCGACAGATTAGGTTTGTTGTTTTACGAAAGAGTGCAGGGAGAGGCCTGATGATAACTGCTAACTAAACACAAAACGCACACAAATATGACACAAGAGGAGGTGCAGTCCGGCTAAAACTGAAACAGTGAAACTGTGGGAACAAGAGTAATGACGTGTTAATCAGCTCTGGACTCTCAGATTATTTGTTTAATTGCTTTTCTGTTTTCATTTGTAACCTGGTGTATGTTTATTTACTGTAATATGTGAATGAGTTCATGAATGATTAGGGGAGCTTCCTTTAATCAATCACATGACCGCCTCTGTTTACATGTCTTGATATTTTAGTCTTCTCAGTGGATAATAAAGATGGCTGCCGTTTTTTAATTGATCTATCAATTAGGGTAGAACATTGTCCGGCCGTTGGAGCCACTCACTGTCATCACGTTCACATCAGAACGTAAGGACTCAAATTTTCTCTTTCTTTCTTCATGAAGATGGATTTTTTTCCCCCAAAAACCACAGTGCAAAGGATATGATTCAGAGTTTGTGTGACTTAGAGACAAAACCATAACAGACCAAGCCCAGTGTGTGTGTGTGTGTGTGTGTGTGTGTGTGTGGGGGGGGGGTGACAGTAGCTGACTGTGTTTCCCTCTAATGTGGTTCAGTGACCCAAATATTCTGACTCATTCAATCTGATCCACCACATCACAATAGAGAGAGAGAGAGAGAAAGATGGAGAGATGGAAAATAATGAAAGAGAGGAAACTGTGAGGGGGAAAAAAAAGAGAAAAAGATTCCCGTTCATGAAGTTTGCTCCAGAAAGTTTATTTTGGAACATTCTGATTGAACCTGCATTGCAAACATAAAAGACCAGTATGAGTTCCTACATGTATCTACTCCATGTCTCACTTCACGTTGCATCATAGTGTCATTGAATGCACCTCATGGACCCTGGGATCAGTCATGACCCACTGGACCCAGGTCATTACTCACCGATGTGTCTCACTCCTCGACGGAGACTTTGGAATGGGAAGATATAAACAAAGTGTCACACTGTGAATAACATAGTGTGTCTCACTGGTCTGGCGTTGGATCAATCGATCAAGAACCAATAACTGTAACTTAAAGACAGTATTACTGGCAGCCAGAATTTGTGAGTCTGCTTCAGACTGTGACATCAGTTGTGTAGTTGTAGTTGTACTTGTCCCCGTCTGACCGTGATTAACTGTAACGTGAGAGTCGTAATATTAAAATCACAGCGGCTAAACGTCTCAGTGTGTAGCAGCTGTTGTCAGTCATCATCTTCATCATCATGCGTTCATGCTGAGACGCTGACTCCACGTTTAGCCTGGCTGTGACTCAACAGCCGGTAAATGGAGAGTCCTTCCAGGTTGTTCCACGGCTGACGCAGCTGCCCCACATTCCCCTCATCTGTAACCCATTACCCAGAACCCTTTGCTCTGGTGCGCCGCCAGGAGCTTCCCTCTGAGGGCCGCCGGCCAGCAGCTCCGCTCTGACGCTGCACTTCCTGCCTCCACGTCACTGGCTCACAGGCTCATGTTAAAATAATGAGGCTGCTCTGTCAGGGCTGTGTCACAGGCACGAGATGGTGAGCCGGGCTGGCTGACACACAGTCTGCGTGTGTGTGTGTGTGTGTGTGTGTGTGTGTGTGTGTGTGTGTTTAGTTGTTGAACGAGACTCCTGCAGAGGAAATTTGTGTCGTTTGCTTTGAGGCGGAGGGGAAAGAGCTTCACGGAGAAACGTGAAAGAGCAGAGGGCCAAATGTCTGCAGCCATGGTGTCGCTCTGTGTGTGTTGAGTGTGTGTTGATGTGTGTGTTGAGTGTGTGTTGATGTGTGTGTTGATGTGTGTGTTGAGTGTGTGTTGATGTGTTAATGCAGCTGAGGTCGCTGGTTTTCACCTGGTAGTTCAGACACTTTGCGTTTTACGTCGCCCGTTTGCCCCCATTGCCCCCCCACCCCCCCCTCACTGACCCCTCCACTAACCGGTCGGACGCGTGAAGGCCTTCTCATCAGCACATCATTAGCACGCTAAAGGAAGCTGCTGAGCGTGTCTCACCCATCAGCTGCAGGAGACTCCACAGAGTCTGCTCCCTAAACCTCTCGCCTGACGACACAGCCGCTACATCAGCTAACAACAGCTAACATCCGCTAACAACAGCTAAAAACAGCTAACAATAGCTAAAAACAGCTATTTCTCATTCCTGTAAACAACACAAAGATGGTGAGTTTTCCAGTTTTAAATCCAGCTGGTGATTCTTCATCTTTGTATATGATATGTTTTTCCTCGCCCTTGTTGGGGGTGTAGGTCAGAGGTCAGAGGATGTCACACCCTGTACTCTTTGTTAAAGCCCTATGATGCAAATTGCAATTTGTGAATATGGACTATACAAATAAAATTTGACTGATTGATTGATTGATTGACGTATACATAGACATAGACAGGTACATGTACAGGTACAGGTACAGGTACAGGTACAGGTACATATGCATATATATATATATTATATATATATATATATATATATATATATATATACTATATTGAACATAAACCTTTTAAGAACATTTACTATTACGATGTTTGTTTTGTCACTTGCATTGAGGTCAGCTGATTTTGAGCAGCTCCTTCTGAAGCACCATCTAACGTTCTACAGCTTCCTTCAGCTACACACATGATGCTTCACAAGACCTGTAAATAGACCAAAAAAAAAGGTGAAGTCCACCAACTTCATTGTGAAGTCATACATCAGTTTTCTATATGATGAATATATTCCTGCTCTTTCACCACAAGCACCTGAACGCACCGTCAAGGATGAGGCTTCAAATCCCCCTAATTTGAATAAAAGCAAGTTTCACGTCAGTAATAGTTGATTTTCATAGAGGACTGAAACGAATGGAAACCAACTTAGACCCTGAGAGTTCCTGAGATTACTCTTTATGACACACACACACACACACACACACACACACACTTGACCTTTTACGATGCTCGACATGGACCATTTGGTTCATGTGGACGCTGGGCTCCACATTGCATGTCGTTAGGATGCACACTGGTGGTGGATGGAGAGGTGGTGGGTGGGGGGGTCGGGGGTCGGGGTCCCTGGACAAACACTTTCCCCCTTATTTTCCCTTTGTTGCAGGAGAGGTTCACCTGGTTTGAAGCCGACTGTGCTTTTTGATCAGGCCGATAACTTTATCAGCTTCTTTGCAGAACAGGGTTATTGAGTTCATGCAAGCAAGCAATGAGGGGACCCCCCCCAGTACACACACATGCACACACACACACACACACACACACACACACACACTCAAAGCTTTGAGTGGAAAAACAAATGCAGAGTCTTAAAAATTTCCCCTGTGACATCTGACCTGTTTCCTCTGTGGTTTAATTGAAGAGTGAGTGAGAGAGAGAGAGAGAGAGAAAAGAAAGATAGAAGACAGAAAGGGGGCGGGGTTTCGGGGGGGTTAGTTTTGTTTACAAAGTCTGATTAGGAAAAAAAAGCATTTTTTAAAAAAAGAAAACAACATATGAGATATTTCCAGGACATGATAATGACAGACAGGAACGTCAGGGGAATCATCTTCCACTGTTACTGCTGCAGCGTCCTGAACCTGATGCATGCGTCTACACATCGTCTGTCAGTGTGATCAGTGTGATCAGTGTGATCAGTGTGATCAGTGTGATCAGTCTGAGATGGAGCGTTTGCGTTTGGGGAAAATCCCTGAAAAGCTGAAAGAGCTCAAAGCTGCTTCAGGTCTTCTCATCACAGTTTCTGACACACTGAGGACACACACACACACACACACACACACGTACAAAGCCAGCAGGAACCTGTAGGAAACAATGTGTCACTCCTGAAAGCAATAATAATAATAAAAAAAGAAGATAAAAGCAGAGGAAACGCTAGAGCAGCATGAACGACTGTAGTTTCTTCTGCATGTGCATGATGGCAGGATCCTGTGGAAATGTGTGTGTGGAGGCTCAGGACATCACTAATGAGACACACACACTGATGGCTCCTTAACATCTGAACAGGCTCCTGGTCCACTTCACGGAGGTCACTGCATTAGAGCAGCAGGGCTCCTCCACCGTGTCAGCAGCAGAGACAAAGAGGGAAAAATGCAGGGAGGTAATGAGTTACAAAGTGGGATTAGCGGCTAATCCCCCCTCCCCCTACACCCCCCCCACCCCACCCCACCCCCCGGGCCAACTGCATGTGAAAGATTATTTTAATGATATCTGCAGTGAAACCTGGTTTATCACCCGTCCTCACTTTAAATGGGAAATATGGAATCTTAAATATGGAATCTTAAGACGCTGACCAAAAAATCCATTAGCAATACATCAGGCTGGTGTGTACATAGAAAAAATATCTAAGGAAAATCGTTGATACACAATGTGGATGAAGCTTCATACGTAACACTTGTAAACATTGTATTCATCGTTGTCAATATCCAGAAAATAAAAAACCAAATCAATGATTATAAATAACGACACAAAGACTTTTTTTTATTGTTTTGTCTAAGTGGTCCTAAAGTCTCTTTAATCACATGTTATTCACTAGGGGTCAGGGGTTAAATGTGCTTCCTTTGCACTTTTATTTTCACTGAGATGATAGTGAAGTTAAACTTTCTGTTATGCGGCGGCGTTTGGCTCGTTTAGTTTTCACGGTCAAATGAATGCACGTTAAACTGAGACAAGGATTCCGACTTTTGCCTTTATCCCTTATTTCCTGTTCATCCTCTTTCTGTGGCCTGAAGCAACACATCCACACACACACACACACACACACACACACACACACATAGTGCCTGGTCTCACTGGACAGGAAACCCACCTCCAGGGCCCCTGAGGGGACACAAGAAACCACATCGCACCTCATATAAAACAATAAAACACAGACAAGTGGTGCGATGCAACAAATTGCCACTGTAATTACTGAGGCCTTTTTCTCTGATTGCCCCAAATTTCACAAACACTTTCTAAACTTTCAGGAGGCGTCCTCGTTTACCGACCCCTAACGACACACACTGTACAGATGTGAAGGGCCTGATACAGTGATACAGTGATACAGTGACACTTTCATTAACTCATCAATGCTTTCATCATTTTAAAAAAATGTTTGCACATATTTGAAATATTTTTTACATCAGTCTACGACACATTTTCTACAGGGCCTTGCTTCAATGTCTGGAGCCACTTTAATAAGAAGAAAACTTGGTTTTCTTTCTGTCCGATGCAGCGAGAGAGAGAGAGAGAGAGAGAGAGAGAGAGAGAGAGAGAGAGAGAGAGAGAGAGAGAGAGAGAGAGAGAGAGAGAGAGAGAGAGATGTGAAGATAATTAAACCTATAATCATCCAAATGATGTAAACGAGGTTTGTTCTTTGTGCAGTTGGAGTTGATTTCGCGGTTGTCGGACGCAGCTGTTCGTCCTGACTGATGAGGCCTGTTGGTGCACGTCTGCTCCTGACTGGCCTGGTTGGAGTCACTAAAAAAAAAACACACACATACACACACAAAAACACACAAAAACACACACACACACAGTCAGTCAGTTCAGTCTCTGTTGTGAGATCACTGGTTCTAACACACTTATCTGTAGTACAGTTTTTTTTTCCACATTCCCTCATTGGGAAACAATGATAGTGAGCTCGGTGTCGTTTGACTGGGTGGTGTGCAGAGTATTGATCGATGAAGACATGACCAATATGTGTGTAATGGAGAGAGAGAGAGAGAGGGAGAGAGAGAGAGAGAGAGAGATCTGTGGGTGTATGGTTGTTATGGAAAAGCAGATTTCATGTGAGATGATTGACTTTGGCAAAATCGTCCAAAGTGTTGGAGACGTCCTCCCGTTGTGTCTGCTCACACTGACCAGTGGAAATGAGACACTGGAAGAGGACGCCATGCATTTCCAGTAGAACGTGTCAAGTTTGACGGGTTCCACTCGTTAGCGTTTGTTAGCAGCGCTTTGTCGATGCTGAGCAGCTCAGGTATTTTGGCCTCAGGAGATGAGGAGGTCATTTCTAACATCAAAGTGTCACAGGTTTCTACACCGACAAGTCTATGGCTGAAGTTTTGGCCTTTTTTTTATTTACATGTAATATTTATTTTCTCAAATACTATTTTAATGATATCTTTGTAGTGATTCACATGTGTAATATGATTCTCTCTATGATGCAAACAGAAAAAAATAGTTATTTTCTTAACTACTTTTACTGTATGCAACATTCACACCTTAATGGGGCTGTGTCTTTGTGTGTCTTTGTGTGTCTTTGTGTGTCTTGTGAGTCAGGTGTCGGTCCACTGGTGCAAAATGTCAGTTGTCTTCTTTTAGATTGAGGGGAAAACGCAAGAGCCTGTAGAGAAATAAGGAAGACCCCACACCGGCCACCCACCCACCCCTCCCCCTCTTACTGTAAGACCTGGTGCGCTGATGGGAAGTCAAATGCAGAACTGAAAGTGGGCTTCCACTCTGTGTGTGTGTGTGTGTGTGTGTGTGAGGAAGTCAGAAGCGGATTGGGTGGTTGGGGGTGTGTGAGTGGTAACGGCCTGTTCACACATTGGCAGTGGCAGCAGCCTCCTCATTCATGACAGTGAGACCAAAGTTTATATCACCACAATCACTGAATTAAAGAAAACAACAGCAGCAACCACAGGGGCGGCGCTACAGAGGCGTTAGTGCACCGTACATCCCTGGAAGCATCAGACATCAAGTCGCTTAGCACAAGACAGGTTTCTCACACTTTGACTCGACTTTCACTGTGATTTGGTTTTTGTTGTTGTTGTTGTTGTTTTTTCTTCTCGTTGGGTGGAGGGGAAACTTAATGTCCCAGCAGACAATGGTCCAACTTCATGGCGACAGTTAAATGTTCTGTTAGCGTGTGAGACATACCCCCCCGCCCTCCCCCCGGCCCCCCCAACATTCCAATACAATATACATGGGTTTCATTTAAGTTTAAATTCAAACTTGCTTTTTGCATTGTACCTAATGTTGCTATTTAGATCAAACAAAACAAACACAGATCAGATAAAGGCCCCCACTGGGATCAATAAAGTCTTATCTTATCTTAATTCTTTAGCACCACCCAATTCCTTCTGATTGATTTAAACCAAATACCACTTGAGAAACACAGGGGGCCAGGCTACACGGGTAAAACGCGTTTACTTGCCCTACAGCAGCACAAACCTCTGAATATACATCACACAGGTACACAATCCCATTTCTAACACACTACCAACCATTACAGGCTCAGAGTGTCTGATAATCCATTGATTAGTATCTTATCATGTGTCGTTTTGCTGCAGGCCTGTTTCTTAAAATGTAAAGAAATTCCACCAAACCACTGCTTCCGACATTCTTTAGGGTATCAGTGTGTGTGTGTGTGTGTGTGTGTGTGTGTTTAACACCCCCTTCAAATCAGCCGGCCTGTCGTCACTTGTCTCCACTGATAAGATGAAAGGCATTTGTTGAATTTCAAACAATCTGACACTCAGATAGACCAACACCTCCGTTTGTCCTGCGACTCCTCTGGACTCCACCCCCCCCCCGCCGGGAGAATCTCTGTCACTCATCTGACAGGATGAGCTCTCACATGCCTGCAACAATACGGGACATTGCATTGAGGCCCAGTGCACGTGCAAACTCAGGTGTGATGCTACGGACTGATGTTGTTTCTGATACAGGGTTAAAAACAGAAACGCAGAGACTTGGGCTGTGTCCGAAATCGCCCCCTAACCCCTACGTAGTGCACTATATAGTGAGCACGCCATTTTGTAGTGGTGTCCGAAACCTTAGGGATCATAGCATGTCCACTATATAGTGCACTCAATGTATCCCACAATTCACCGCGAAATGTAGTGAACATCTGATGGTCACTAACCGGACCAAGATATCCCATCATGCATTGCCAGAAATTCTCTGGGCTGCGCGGAAGTGAAAATAGCGGACGGACGGGAGGGAAATATACATAAATATTATAAAATATAACAAAATACGACAATAAAAATTACAGGAAAGAAATCTAAAAGCCTCTAATTTAATAAAAATGCAGTGGTAAACAAACAAGTATTTTGTGAGACGACAATAATGTGGTACGTTTTAATTGTGCGACAGCGATGACGTAATTACCGGCGCCGAGAGTAGTGTCCGAAAGATTTTTCTGTTGAGCTCACTATATAGTGCACTACATTTATTTCCCCTATGTAGGGAGTAGGGAGTAGGGGTTAGGGGGCGATTTCGGACACAGCCTTGTTGTTAGCATCATGTTGTTAGCATCATGTTGTTAGCATCATGTTGTTAGCATCATGTTGTTAGCATGCTGCCATATGTCCAACACCAAATGGCTCTAATAGTGGTAACATCTTCAGCAGAGAGTGCAGTGAGGGATGGCTGCACAGCTGCAACACACACACACACACACACACACACACACACACACACACACAAACTAAGCATACATACAGTGTGCATATTTGACATTTGACCTTATACACTAGTAAATATAAAGTTCTCACGTGCAGAAAGCACACACACACACGCACACGCACGCACACACACACACACACGCACACACACACTCACACTCACACTCACTAGTGAACAAACAGGGAGGGCTCATCGATTGCTGACGTGTCTTTACCCTTCTGCAGCGGCTCTCCAATTCTTCCAGGGCCTTTATTTTCCTATTTACACCAATGTCAAGACATGGATGGATGGATGGATGGATGGATGGATGGATGGATGGATGGACAGATGGATGGATGGATGGACAGATGGATGGATGGATGGATGGTGGCCTTGACAGGTTGTGATTTGTTGAACTGTAGCAGAGGACAGGTGAGGGGTCACATTTAGGTGAAACTGGTGTGTGTGACTGTGTGTTTGCACACAGCATGATAACAGGTGTGTTTATGTGTGTGTTGGATCACTCATCTCACACACACACACACACACACACACACACACACACACACACACACAGAGGAATCCTTATGTCTGACAGCAAGACAAATGGAGGCGACAGATGCACACATAACTTTTACTTACAAAACAGTGAATGTGGAGAGAAGGGAGATGTGTGTGTTGGTGTGTGAGGACAGAGAGAGGCGAGGAAGAGTTGTTGCGGGGGGGGGGGGGTGAGGGTCACACACTGTAGCCTACTGTCTCTGTGTCTTCACAGGTCTGTCCTGAATGACAGTGGACAGTTTGGACGCTACATAAACATCACGCAAAGCCACTTCTCCTGATGGGAAGTGAGTGTGAACAGAATCAGAGGAGTGGATCTGTTGTGTTAATCTGCTGTGGACACAGTCTCCATTCTAAATCACTTCACTGTCAGGCCTTAAGCTGACCTCAGGGGGTCAGTGGGTGGGATGTGGTGGGATTGGGAAACGTCGGGGGTGAAAGGGTGAGGTAGGTGTTGCGGGGATAAGTGCGGGGGGATGGAGGTCAACAACTAATGATCTTAAATCCTTGACAGGTCAAAGGTCTTTTGAGGATCCACTTCCAGGACACAATAGGGTCCTGTTCTCACTCTGAGCTGGAATAGTCCATTCAGCTGCAGGCACCGACCTTTGAGCCTGGAACCCTCCTGCGGAGACGCCGTTCTTGTCTCCGCTTTAATGCGTAATTACTGTAGAAGGTTTCCGCGTTGGATTTGAGTGCAGTGCAGCTTTTTAAACTCAGTAACAGATGACGATGAGCGAGACTCAGTCGCGCTGGCACAGATCTGGCCGTAAAGGAAAACGTGATGGGAAAATGGATCAGGCCTCGGTTTTCCATGAACCACTTAAAGCAGCGATCAGTAAATCCCTCTCCTCATTTGTGTAAATTTGAAACAGTGTGCAACAAAAGAGTTGCACTCAGGAGTGATTATTGATTAAAGAACAGCTCCTTTTCACCTGTGTGAGGCGGAGAGCATCACGGAATGTCCGTGCAAACACACCTGAAAACAAACGTCACATGACCATTCACACTTGTGTTGACAAATCCAAAACGCACTTCACACACACGTCTGTTTTGATGGCACAAGCGTCTTCTGAGAAGTGCTTTTGTTGCCGAATAGCACATACTGTTTCCACTTCAAGTGTGTGTGTGTATGTGTGTATTTGTCCCACAATAAAATTACAGGGACGTGTTTGAGGACAGATGGGGGGTCATGTTTGTGTGTGTGTCCTCCTCTTTGCTGACTGGATATAAAAAAAAAATTATAGGGGCTGATTGTGGGTTTATGGAAACTGACAGTGTCTTCGTGTGTGTGTGTGTGTGTGTGTGTTTATAAATATTTCCTAGCATTCTAAATTACAGGGAGAACAATTGTCTGTGTTGTGTGTGATGGCAATTTCAGTCATTGTGATAAAGATTCCATCCACATTCCTGATGAAAACAACCCAAAAAAAAAACAAAACGTATTTTACAGTTTGTCATTTTGTCCAAAGTTTAAGTTCACACATCTGGTGTCAGATGGTTCGTGCGGCCGTTTGTTTGGTTTGGGACGATGAGGGATGGAGGATAACAGCGTTTTCCAAACGGGCCCAGACAGAATCCCGAGGAACAGGCAGAACAGTTATTCATTATGAATCGTGTAGAGGAATGTTGCTGCTGTGAAGGAGAGGACATAATGGTCCCCACACTGAAGGCATTACCGACGCAGGTCCAGAGTAGATCCAGGTCCAATCTAAACTCTATTCATTTTACTACCCGAATCAGACGACTACTTTAAAGTTGTTGTTGTTGTTGTTGTTGTTGTTGTTGTTGTTGTTGTTGTTGTTGTTGTTGTTGTTGTTTGACTCACCACCAAACAGCGCTAACGGTTTCTGATAAAGCTTCAGCCTGTTTTGATGAACACACACATACCAGCACCAACCTCACGGCTCGCCGTGTGTTTCCTTCAAGGAGAACACATCACAACATGTGCGATACATTTCTTTCCGAGAAGCAGCCATATTTTCCTAGTATATGTTCCGCTCCTCAACAACCCCCCTCCCCCACCCCCCCACCCCCCCCACCACTCATAACCACAATCCTCTGCAGCATGGCGTTTCCAATGTGTTTTTGGGAGTATGTATAGAAGAGGGGATGGGAGGGGCCTTCATAATCTGCAGGGGCCCAAACTGCTCAGAGGAACTCCCTCTCGGCTCTGTATTGTTGGGCCTGTTTTGAGGTCGGACCTTGAAAGCGTCCTGACTGGTAATCAGTAGTTTTTAAGATGATCAAACAGCCTCCATTATGATGGAGGACAATGGGCCTGACAGGGGATTGGTGGGGGGGTGGAGGGGGTGGGGGGGTGAAGTAGGAAAAGATGACAATAGATTTCCTCTTTCTTTACCTCCTCACTCGTTCTGTCCTTTCCCCCTTTCAGTACTCACCCTTTTTTTCTTTCCGTCCACCACTGCTCTGTTACGTTGTCCGGTGCTGTTTGTCGTTATATTCGTGTGTGTCAGAATATAATGACTTTTAATGTGGATTTAATTTGAGTAGGATTAAAAGTCAGATACTTGATTGATTGATTGATTTGTGGACAAAAAAAAAGCCAGTTTAAAAAAAACCCATCCAAACATCGTCACGGTTTAGTGCATCAAAACAGAGGAAGTGTCTGGAAATAGACAGGAAAAACCATATGTGATGTTTGTACGTCTTTCACACTGCACACACTGAGTCCATCTGCGCGTCGCATGTTGTGCGCGCGGAGACACTTCACATTTTAGAGCCTCTTTCCTCCAAAGCAGGGGCCAAAAGCTCCTGGTGGGTTAATGCAAGTAGAGCTACACAAAACGGTAACACATGTGTGTTTACTCGCTGCTGTGAGAGTCACCTGCTGTTTGTGATTCATGACGCTGCATCACGCAACATGAACACAACGTCACAAAGTCGAGGGAAAAGAAAAAATATCATGGAATATCATAATGGACTGGATGTAAACAGTGGGTCAAGACTTCAGCCAATCAGACCACCTGTTGAACTCTGAGTAACCAGAAGACAGGAACAGTTCCAAGAAACACACACACACACACACGCACACACACACACTGTACCGGGCGTTCATGCCTGCATGTTATATGTGTGCTGCAGCATGTGAGGAGAGAGCAGGGGGGAAAGTTTAACTGGTTTCCTCTCGACCAATCGGGCTGGAGGGGTCTCTCACTCTCGGCCAATGGCCTGTTAGGAAGCTCTGCTCTCGGCCAATGGGCTGCTGAGGTGCTGGTGCGAGCTTGGCCACGTGAAACCAAAGAGATCCCTAAACTCAAGACTGAGAAAGAAAGAAAGAAAGAAAGAAAGAAAGAAAGAAAGAAAGAAAGAAAGAAAGAAAGAAAGAAAGAAAGAAAGAAAGAAAGAAAGAAAGAAAGAAAACATTAAGATACACCTGAATATTTGGGAGAAAGAAAGAGAAGAAAGAGAAGAAAGAAAGAAAGAAAGAAAGAAAGAAAGAAAGAAAGAAAGAAAGAAAGAAAGAAAACATTAAGATACACCTGAATATTTGGGAGAAAGAAAGAGAAGAAAGAAAGAGGAACGTTTATAAATAAACAAAGAGAGAGAATAAGTCGGAATAGTAAATCTAAATAATAACAACAAATACAACAATTTCATAAATGTATTTCTATTCTATTCTATTCTATTCTACTCTATTCTGTTCTATTCTATTCTATTCTATTCTATTCTATTCTATTCTATTCTAAGCAGAGAAGTTAGAGTTTGATGCCAGGGTCTGGTCACTGTCTTCCACTTTGAGAACAATGGTTTCCTTCTTCTTGGAAAATGGAGACAGCTCATCCACCCACTGCTGTTTGCTGTTTGTTTGTTTGTTTGTCAAACCAAACACATCTGTGTGAGTTTTCCTTCATCTAACAGCTGCACCGGTGACAAATGTCCCCACAGCAAACTGTGAATTGGCTCGGCGGCACTCTGACCGTCACCGACCAGTGTCGACGAGCACGTGTTGACAAAGGAGGCAGGAGATTTCACCTCAACAAGCATCTGCAGGTCTCCATCCACATCACACACTTTCTGGACCCACTGTGTTCAATGGACTCCTGTGGGGTGAGGAGAATTTCCCAGCATGCACTGGGATTCCAAATCACCACAGAACTGACACACACACACACACACACACACACTGTCATTTCTGTACTTTCTGTCTGTTCATATCGAAACAACATGGTAAACCTCAAACCTCCAAACGGTTCTGCAGCAAATTTCTAAAACGTTCACTCTGGACCCAAACTGGGTCACGGGTTCGTTCCAGGAAGTTCTGAACACTCACTCCGGCGACGCACCACAGCCGGATCCACGGCAATAAGAACTTTCAATGAGCACGTTAGCGCACGTTAGCGCAACTGTGACCTTAAAACTCGACTCGTTCATTTGATCTCATGTATGTTGTATAGTTAAGTTGTATTGTGTTGACGCAGCTCAGTTTTAGTCACATCATACACAGTTACACCCAACAATGTTTTCCCCCCCCCCCCCCCCCCCCCACACACACTCCTGCATCTTCAACCGTGTTCTTCTGAAGGCCCCAAATCGAAACTCCGCCAATCGCTCGCTTTTTCATGGGCAGCGAAAACCATTTCGCATCAAACATCAGGTTATTAGTCACGAGGTGTTTTCGCTCCCCGTGAAATGACTGTGTGTGTGTGTGTGTGTGTGTGTGTGTGTGTGTTGTGCGGTGGGTGGGTTTGTCGTCTTGAGAAATGACTCTGGTCATATGAGTGGATTTTTTTTTTTTTTTTTT
>JAFBJQ010000955.1:155686-188030 GCA_016785345.1 Trinectes maculatus
CTCCTCCTCCTCCTCCTCCTCTCACTCACCTGCACACACACCTGACACTCATTCACCAACGAACTCTCCAAACCAGCTGCAGCACTTAAACCCCGACTCATCCCTCCACCTTCAGCCAGCTTCCTTTGCTTTACTGAACTGAAATCGTGTCTTGTCGTTTTGTTTTGCTGTGTTTTTCATTTTTGTCGTCACCTGGACGAAAAGCGTTTGATTCGCAGTAGAAGTAAATTGTCGTCTTGCGTAGCTGAAACCTATTTGTTGTTGTTGTTGTGGAAACTGCTGCTGCTTCTATCAGATGGAAACTCTGGCTTTGTGTTGTTGTGTGGACAACAGTGTGTGTTGTGTGAAACTTTTAAAACGATGATCCAAACTATCAGTGAAGCACAAACCTCGCTGAAACGTTCAGTTTCAAATCCATTTTCTCTGCAGTGAACAATCTGGTCTGTTTTTATACCAACACGCCCAGTGCGCCTTAATGCTCATGTGCTACCTGTTCTAGCTGCGTTAGCATGGAGCATTAGCATTTTCTCTCTCCACGCTGCTGTCAGAGGAATAAACAATATTTGTGTGCGTCCTCAAAGTGAACCTGCGTCCTGCATCACCACTCCTGTAAACTCCGGCTACACAAAGTTTACAAAAAAGCCGCAGCAAAGCGACTCGTTTCCGCTGATTGGCTTTTAAATGTCACCTCCTGAAAATAAACACACTGACGGACCATTTAAACGAATTAAATGACGCTGAACGCCGCCCCCCCCAACAAAAAAAGCCCCACTTCAGAAAGCCTTCAGCCTTTGCTGTGGGCCATCGATCAGGCTCCTGCAGACAGTCGGGCTTTTCCACGCTGCGATCACTGTGAGACCACTGATTGTTCATTCTCTCCGTCTCTCAGCAGCGGAGCTGGAAGCTGGAACTGAAAAAACCCAAATGTGCGGTTTGCTTCACTCAGTCTGAGTCAGTGAACGAACATGACGGGCTGGAAAACGCAGCAGGGGAACTTTCTCTAGATGCTGACAGTGTACGTTGACAGAGTGTGTGTGTGTGTGTGTGTGTTTGTGTGTGTGTGTGTGTGTGTGTGTGTGGTGAAGCGTATAGAAACAGGTGAAGGGTACATATGTGTTGGTGTGTGATTTCTGCTCCAATGGGTTTTTGTTTTCTTCATCAGAAATTTCTGTGCAGCCCCTCCAATCAATACCATGTAGATTCACACACACACACACACACACACACACACACACACACATGAAGATGGACTACTGGACTATTCAAGTCGTCATATAAATAATGCTCTTTGATAAGTTTGTAGTTTAAGTGCGCCGTTCATGGGAATAATTATAGTAACACAACTCCAGTTAAAAAGTGCAGACAAAAGAAACAGGCAGCATCACTCCAGCGTCACTGACGACACTGCCTCTCTCTTTTTTTACTATTGTTCTCTAAGGAACACTGTGCACGTCCCATTTAAACAACGTAATCTAACAAAGCTTATGAACCCGCAGGTGGAGAAGTCAGAATAATACAATGTGTTTTTCATCGTTATCCTTTTCATCTGCTGGAAGTTGACCTCTTTTATTCTTTGCACATGCTGAGTACTGCTTGTGAGGCGGAAATGCACTTCCCAGTGTCATCAAATTAGATTTTAAGCCGCATTTACACAGATGATCATATTAGTGAACAGTCAGATACACACACACACACACACACACACACACACACACACACACACACACACACACACACACAGATATGCATAGACGATACTCTTTCTTAGGCACTTAGTAGTATAGTTGTGAGTACATAAAGCTTTGAGACACACAGACACAGACACACAGAGACTGACATAGAGAGACAGAGACACAGACACAGACAGACAGAGACACAGACAGACAGAGACACACAGAGAGACAGACAGAGACAGAGACACAGACACAGACAGACAGAGACACAGACAGACAGAGACACACAGAGAGACAGACAGAGACAGAGACACAGACACAGACACAGACAGACAGAGACACAGACAGACAGAGACACACAGAGAGACAGACAGAGACACAGACACAGACAGACAGAGACACACACAGACTGAGACAGAGAGACAGACACAGACACAGACACAGACAGACACAGACACACACAGACTGAGACAGAGAGACAGACAGAGACACAGACACAGACAGACAGAGACACAGACAGACAGAGACACACAGAGACTGAGACAGAGAGACAGACAGAGACACAGACACAGACACAGACACAGACAGACAGAGACACAGACAGACAGAGACACACAGAGAGACAGACAGAGACACAGACACAGACACAGACACAGACACACAGAGACACACACAGACTGAGACAGAGAGACAGACAGAGACACAGACACAGACAGACAGAGACACAGACAGACACAGACACAGACACAGACACAGACAGACAGAGACACAGACACAGACAGACAGAGACACAGACAGACAGAGACACACACAGACTGAGACAGAGAGACAGACAGAGACACAGACACAGACACAGACAGACAGAGACACAGACAGACAGAGACACAGACACAGACACAGACATAGACACAGACAGACACAGACACAGACACAGACACAGACACAGACAGACACAGACAGACAGAGACACACAGAGACTGAAACAAAGCGAGAGCGAGGGAAACAGACGTTGAGGACCAGCTTACCTTCACGTACTCTCCGTCACCGTGTGTCAGGTCATGTCGGCTGAAAGACACAGAGGACATTTCCATGACGTCATCACTAACCTATAGGGGCTTTATTCTACGGCCGTGCAGTGTCTGTTTCAGCCTCACATGATGTGGACAAACCATATGTTATGATGGAGCATGTGATGGATCTCAACAGGAAGCAAACATTGAGGGCAGAGAGAGACAGACAGACAGACAGACAGACAGACAGACAGACACACACACACACACACACACACACACACAAACTCAAACTCTCATCAGCCCTGCATCAGTTTTTCAGTTTAACGATGAGAAATTCTGCTTTTCTCACCTCATCCCGGAATCTGCGTCCGTGATCGTCACTTCCTGTGTGCCGTTTGCCAGATTTGTGTGTTCCTGAGGCTGCCTCTCTTTTTGCTCGTCCACACAGGCGTGAACTGCTTCACCAATCGGGTCCATCAGCACATAGACGTCCTGCGTCGGAACCACTTGGACGTCACTGGTTGCCATGTTTGACAGCTTTTCCAGAGGTCTGCTGGTTTCTACAGCATCCTTCCCCTTCAGTGGGGCTTCCTGGGTCTTAGTGTGGTGTCCCGAAGGAAGCTGAGGTACAGGGGTCAAAGGTGAAGCCTTTCTGGGTGTGTGTGGAGGGGCAGGCAGTGGCCGATCCAGCGTGGTCACACTGAGACTGGATAGGGCGCTGAGCAGGGGGGAGTTTTGGACATCATCCCCCACCCTGCACTGGCTCTGCGCTCCTCTCCCCGCCTCCTCCTCCTTCTTGTTCTTCTTCTGCTGCGCTCGGCGTGGCACTGTGCCCACATGTGTGTACATGTCACTGGATCGGGCGTAGCTGGGGCTGTGGAGGCAGGACTCTGTGTCGTCCACTGACTTGTTTGCCACCGCTGTCGATGAGCCGCCACTGAGGCTCTCGCTGTGATCCGGGGCTGCCTGGATATTGGCCTTGGTGGAGAGCCTGGTGAGGCTCCCAAACCACTTTAGACCTGGAGAGCCGGAGCTAGTTAATGAGGGTTTCCACCAACATTCAATCTGTTTGAATTAGTTTAGCTGGACGCACTGAGTTCACAATTTGATACATTTACATACATACCCTATACACATATACACTGCAATACTTTTACTTTTATATGTTATCTCATGTACAACTCCTCTGTAGTGCAATGTTATTTATTCACAAGTCACTTTTACATTACAATAATTTTATTTATTTTTTTCCATTTCGGGTATAACTTACTTTATATTTTTATATTTTTTACTTTCTAGAGTGTACTTTACCTTTTCCTTGCGTGTATTTTCTTACTTTCTGTCTGCTGCTGTAACATGTAAATTTCCCCGTCGTGGGATGTAGTAGTAAGTAAATCAAATGGAATCAAATCAAATCAAATGGAATGGAATGTGAAGTTCACTTTTTAAAATCACTCGTGGCTTCAGGGCCTCTGTGTTGAGCTGCAGATGTTTCATTCTCATCTGATAAATGGCCTGGACTTTTATTTTCAGAGACAACTGGACTGCAGTTGACCAAATTCTAGAGTTAAAATAGTAGACAGACTTATGTCCACCAGCGGTGTTTGTTCTTTGTTCTTTGTGAAAGGACACTGTGGTTAAGAAGTTTTAAAGAACACATCACCACCCGAAGAATAGTGTTGCCCCCCTCAACAATAAAAAAAAACACTGGCAGATATATACTATACTGGCGTGAGAGGAGATGTTGGAGGCGCAACACTTGCTTGCTTGTGTTGTTTTTTTTTTTCCTTGTGTGATTTTTTTCACTGCACGAGAAGGAAAGTTCTGAAACTTGTACAACCATATACTAGTACATGTACAATCTCTTCTTCAAACAGATGAGACAGGGTGAGATTCAGTAGTGGACTCTGGAGCAGGACAGTGAGCCGTTGTCCTTCAGCAGACACTCGCTGACTTTTCTTAGCTCAACCAGACCACTGTCCATTGAGACAACACAACGCCACATCTGTGCTTCGTTTACAATAGACCCAAAAAAGAAAAACAACGTTTGTGAGTAGAAGAGAGGACAACTTATATGATCACACACCATCTCACAGTGACACAAGGGTCAATGGCTCATATTCAGTAAAACCTCATCAGTTTCTTCTCTCTGACTCATCACAGAACACTATCTCTTCTTCTTCTCTTCTAGTGTTACGCTTTCATTTTTATTTGCCTTAAATATTTTGCATCCAGTCCAAGTACATCGAAATGTTATGCAAGTATATTAAAAATAAATGTACTTATTTCCTCCACTAGTAATTGTCTCATGATCCCTTCGGTTTAAGTGGAGCCCCGTCAGTACAGGCCAAGAGCCAGAGGTTTTTCCAAACACAGAACAACACAACAGCAACGAGGCCAAAACTGTCTGTAAATTCTGTTGCTTTTACAGGCGTTTAACTTACATTTATACATATTTTACACTAGTGTATGTGAAATATTGAGGTAAAAAAAATAGAATGTTTCTTTTGAAATATTTTCGATGAACCTCAGCAAACAAACAACAAATAAACGAAGGTGAAAAGGACGTCTTGTCCCTCTTCATGATAACTGTATTATAATTTGGGCTCATAAATCCCCCAAAATGTCCAGAACGTAACACAGCAGCATCAAAAACATGAAACTTACTCAGTTTCCGTTTGTTCATGGTTCAGATGCTGAATGTGACGGTGTCCTGAATAAATATTTGAACTACGGTGTTCTTTAAAACAGTATCTTCCACCAGATCAGTTTGACAACCAGCCTCATGCTCCTCACCCACAGTCAATCTGCTTCCTGTTGCCTCGTCACAGCCAGAGTAGCAGCTTCTGTTGCATTGATGCCAGTGTCATCTGATTACAGCTTGATGTTGTGAAATAAGAGGAAGTGAAAATGAAAATAAGTGAAAACTCCAAGGTTTATACTTTAGAAATGAATAAACATTCATGTCTTTATAGACAAATGACAACTGAAGTAGTGGGTGACAAGAGGAAACGGAGTCATAGAATTAGACATGTTATGTTAAGGCACTTTTCATGAAGCACACACACACATGCACACATGCAAACACGCACACACACAACATTTGCAGAAACTGCACAATTTCACATCCTGTTCCGGGGTGGATCTAACTGACACAAACACAAAAGACAAAAAGACCTGAGTCTAATAGTCACTGTACTGTATAATTGTTTTTTTTTTTAAACAGACAAATAGACAAAGATAAAAAAACTGAATAAGTTTTCTAAATTAAAATCAAACAAGAAATGAGAATCAAACACACATTCCTGTTTCTGTGGCATTATGTCCCCGTTAGACTAAATCAGTGTGACAGTATTCACTCTGCAGGCTCTGTGGGTGGAGGATCAGACCTGTCAACAGTTCTGGGTCACTGGTCACCATCCTCATCTGCTGAGGATTTCATTTTAATTTCACCTTAAAAATTAGGATTTAATCTTAATTTCACTATTAACCTATCAACGTAACATTCATCCAATACGAAACACCTAGTACAGACAATATCATCTCAGGCTGTGTTTGGAATTGACCACTAACGTACAACACAACCTACATGTTCAAGATTCAAGATTCAAGATACTGATTTGTCACGTGCACAGTCATACATGGTACAGGTTGCAGTGAAATGTGGTATTGTACCTGCGTCCAGTCAAAAGAGTAAAAAGAATTAAAAGAAAAGAAAAAGATAATAAAATAAAATAAGAGGCGCAATATAAAAAGAGCACACAATAGAAAATAAAGCTCACCAGGAGGAGGACCTCCTTCCTGAAGGCTTCCTCGTTGCTGTAGGACATTAACCCAACAACAGCTATGATTATAATGTTACTGATGTGGTGTGGCTACACAGTCGGGAGTGTACAGGGAGTAGAGCAGGGGGTGCAGCAAAAAAAAACCTTGAACATGTTGCAAATCTGAAAAGCTGTTGAATAAACATATGCGTCAAGGCATTTAAATGAAGTTAAGTGTTGGAGTTTGTATTATTCAAAATTTTGACGCCAATATTTTCACTTTCACTGCAAATGACTATTGGCTCCAAATATCGGTTATTGGCCTCCGTGGCTACTAATATCGGCATCGGTACTGAAAAAAACATATTGGTGCCAAGATAATTATTTGTTCCATTCCGTGATGTTGTTTAATTGTGTCCCTAAGTTCTGTGTTGTGTCCTCGCTCCATTCTCCTGGCTGTTTCCTCGATGCGAAGCAGCAAACGTCAGCGGACGTCCTCAAACAGAAAAGCAAGTCAGTCCTGAATATTCTGAATATCCTGAATATTAAATGAAGGGAAAAGTATTAGCAGGAAATTACCCAAGTGAAAAACAAAAAATTTAAACTAATATTATGAAGAACATGCCGCAAACTATGCGTTAGAGCAGGATGGACTATGGATTAAAAAACTTAAACTAGTTCTATGGCAGTTGTTAAACAAACTTTTAAACAAACATTTTTCTTACTTCATCTGCAGCTTGTGTGTGTGTATTTGTGTAGTCGCATGTTTTCACAAGTCTGTGTGTAAGTATGTAGAAGTGTGTTTCATGTTCCCTCTCGTATAAAATAAACAAAAAAAACTAGAAAAGTGCATTTCCGAAAGAAAAGGCAGTGTGAATGCAGTGTGTCTGCATGAAGCTTTGCTGAAAACACATCGAATCTCTGCTGAACGAGCTGAAAAGACAAACGACAAGACAAACAGAAGACAGTCAAATGTCTACTGAAAATGAGTCAAATGGGAAACACCTGAATGGAGGCTGGAAAGCAGAAGAGTAATCAGCCACCAATGACTGATGATGAGTAAATGCATAGATGTAGGACTGACTATCATATTTGGGGGTGACTATAGTATGGTAGACTACGAAGCCCAGATTCTGCGGTATCAGCACCAGTGGAGGGTGTGTGCTCCACAGGATGGATTGTTACACTATGGCTTGTACACTGATGTTAACCAGCTTCAACAGTTAACATGTAATCCGTACAATTAGCAACATAATCATATCAATCATAATAATCATAATGTGAATGCTAATTCAGCATGAACACTAACTGAACATATTTGCTAAATTGTTACATGTGTAAACAAATAATTTGCATGAAAACCTACAACGGAAAATCGTTAAGGTGCAAAACCAACATGACTTAAAGCTACAACAACCTCCCTCTGATCCAGCTCTGTATATGTAAGAGTGTCCTGCTGATTCTGAGATGTTCACTAAATCGCACATCTCTCTGAGAGAGAACCTGCACGCAGCCTGATCATCATCTTCACAACCATCGGACATCAGACACCTCATCAAACAGACGCTTCAGCTATCGCCTCATCGAGGTTAGTTTGATAATGTGCTGTATCATTTACTGTGGCCCTGAAGGATGTTACACTTTAAGACTACTTTAAGTCAACTTACACTGGAATGAACAGTGTTGTGTTTCAGTTTTCCTTATTCTGTGTGAAACTGCTACAACACAGCTGGACCAGAGATCATCAACCACTCAGGTGGACACAGTGCATTTGTAGGGGACAGTTTTCACTGATGGATTATTACACATAAAGCGCTCTAGGAAACAAATGGGGCAACGCAGGTACTTACTGCAAATGTTACTGCAAACGATTCTGTTTAAAGCAGCAGTGGGACACGACACATTTTAAGTGTGGTGATTTATAACTTTAATCATCTGTTCAACTGAGATGGAGCCAAGTAATGTGATGTATTGTAAAATTAGATGTTCTCTGGACAAGTTTCAGTAGTTTGTGGACATTTCTCATGTGCAGAATCAAACACCGTTCTGAAATTCCAGTCCAGGTTTTAATCATTTATTTAATAATTCACGTAAAGTTTTGTTTAAAAGGACCGAGCTAACTTCCTTACATCTCGTTCAGACTCTCTTTCAGAGATGTACCCAACAACCTTGGTGACACTGGCAGTGCTCCTCAGTTCTTCAGCTGTGGTAAAAAAATACCATGGAAATGCACCTCATTGTTGTTCAGTCATTTGATTCTGGACCAAAGTAGCTGACTGACCAATCAACTGAGAGCCTTAGATAGACATTACAAAAGGTGTTCTACAAGCCTGTCCAGGTATAAAAAGACAGAAACTGTAGATTTGTATTAATCCACCAGCTAATGTTCATTTTTATGTGAGTATTCAATTAAATAAATACACATATAACACAAATATAGACACATCAAAAAAAGGGTCAGTAAAATTTTCTTGATTCATTCTCATTGTGTCTCATTCATATATTACCTGACTTCTAGAAAATCAAAATGGTTGTTGTGTTGTTTACATTTAATGAAGTAAATATTAAAATGCGTTTTCGCCGCAGTTAAAAAACAGCTTTACCTACAGATCATGTGGGAACTGTTTTACAGACAGTGCTCTGAATTACAGATCTTAAGCAGTTCAGTGTCGGGTACCTACAGTGTGCGACGTATCCCAAAATGTATTGCAGAAGCATCAAAAACTGAATAAGTGAAGCCGACATGTTTTTTAAAAAATAATTTATCTGTATATGCGTTTTCATATCTTATGATTCTTTTCATTAGAGACTATTTTCAATTTTTTTCTTCTGTTTTCATTCTTATCATTGTAACTAAATGTGGCAAAAGAATTTCCTTCAGGTTTAAGTAAGTTCCGTCTTAATTTTATTTTCTCTCATCGTATCTTTATTTGCATTGTTTGTATTAGCTGAAAATTATTTCACATGTTTTTTGAAAGGGTGTTTTTTTCCCTGCCAGTTTTACCTCATCCTTGTTTTGAGGGTTAAGGACAGAGAATATTTTATCTTGTGTGGATGAATCAATATGAGGACAATTGTGATTTGTGGGCTACACAAATAAAATGTGATTAGTTGGTTGACTGATTGATGTATCGATTGATTGATTATGGGTGGGACAGTGATGCAGCGAGACACCTGCCTTACAATAACACGGTTCCTGGTTCGAATCCAGGTTCAACTAGGAGTGTAGCTTTGTGGACTTTGCATGTGGTCTTTGCTTCCATGAAGGTTTAATTCAGACTGCTGAACCTACCTCTTCCCCAAAGTCAGCAGCCATTGCCAACAGGTCCCCATTTATACTCTAAAAATAGGTGGATGCTAATGAATGGATGGCTATTAGTGAACTGGGATTGGCTCACTTCCCCTTTACCCCCAAATAATAGGCCGTATAGCTTATCGATAGATGGAGTGATTGAACATCTTTCAGTTGGTGTGATAGTGTATTTTGTTGGGTTGGAGGCTGTTCCTCATTCTATACATGAAGAGAAAGTTGTTGATGAGTTCAAAAGAATACGCGTTCGTGTAACAATTTGTTTTTTGTTCAATATGGTAGATTGCTACTTCCAGTCTTTTGCACATGTTCAGCAGTCAGTTAGGAATCATTTTGTACAGTGACAGTATGTTATGTCACAACGAATGTCTTGTTGCTTTACCTTTATTGAAGTCATTTTATGCATATTGGAGTCACAGTCCCTATGTATTTTGTTTTGCAGTATGCCGTTGCCTCTAACTACCAACCTTTTGTTGAGCGTTACTTTGGCAGTGATGTACATTACAGTGAGCTGTTCCAAGCAGCAGAAATTTGGCTGATGAGGACAGATTTCTTTGTTGAGTTCCCACGACCCACAATGCCCAACATTGTCTATGTTTCACAATTTCATTGCAAACCCTCCAAACCATTGTCCAAAGAACTGGAGGATTTTATTCACAGCTCTGGTGAACATGGCATCATTTTTATGTCACTGGGAACCCTGTTGGCAGAACTTCCTGAGGACCTCTCTGAGGACATTGCAGCTGCTTTTGCCCAACTTCCTCAGAAGGTGATCTGGAAATACAGAGGAAAACGACCATCCACGCTCGGCAATAACACCATACTCTTGGACTGGGTACCTCAGAACGACCTCCTAGGTCATTCCAAGACCAGAGTGTTTGTGACTCATGGAGGCATTCATGGAATACAAGAAGCCATTTACCACGGAGTCCCCATGGTCGGCCTGCCCATTATGTTTGACCAGCCTGACAATTTATTCAGGATGGAAACAAGAGGTGTCGCCAAAACTTTGGACTTTCGGACTTTGAACAAAGACAACTTCCTGGACGCACTTAAAGAGGTACTGTATGAACCAAGCTACAGGGAGAAAATGAAGATGTGGTCAAACCTGAGTAGAGATCGGCCCATAAAACCACTGGACCAGGCTATGTTCTGGATTGAGTTTGTCATGAGGCACAAAGGAGCTCCGCACCTAAAGACAGAGTCTTACAAAATGTCCACAATCCAGTACTACTCAGTTGATGTTGTGGTCTTTCTGTTGGCAGTTAGTTCAATGATAATTACTGTTTCTATTTTGTCACTGAAGTGTTTGTGGTGGAGAGCGTTTCATACAAGCAAAATAAAAAAGGAATGATGGACATGCCGCAAGAAATTCATGTCATGGTGTTTGGATCTTTTGACTTGGCAAGTCCAACTTGAGAGTCCACACTCTCTGGGATGGGAGACAGCAGTGTGATAATCCTGCAACTGGAAGAGTTTATCAATCTCTTAAATCTATAAATAATGATAATTTTTGTTGTGCTCTTTCAATATGATCTGTCATACACACAATATAAAGAAATAAGACATGGAACATAATATTGTCCCTCTTTGTTTGAAATTATTAATATGTACATGTATAGTTGGGTCTGTGGTTGGTGAATGAATGCGGAGAAACAAAACCAGATATTTAAGTCCACCAAAGAGGCATGATGCAGTGCGGGAAGTACTATAATTATTATACTGTTAGCATGTCTATCCAGCTTTGAACATTTGTGGTACCTCCATGTCTGTTAACCCATCAATCAGTTCATATGTCGACTTAACAGTTTACTTGGTAAATGTATATAAAAATTAGGTAGATTAACAATATAGAAAATCTTTTGGAGAAGTGATTTTGGTTTTGTTCAGCAGTGGTTGTTGTTGTTGATCTATGGTGGATTGTACTGAAACATGTTTCTAATACTCTCAATATGCAACTCAAACACCTCTGACAAAATGATTACATAAAAATACTTTACCATTATGAATTTGCTTAGGTTATCATTTATTGCAGGGCCAAACCTAACATCCCTCTTAGAGGATTGAGACTTTATCGGCATTTTAATTTCACTTGTGTCGGGTTGGTATGTTACATAGTCCCAAATCTCCCACTGACACATAACATCGCATCACAAACATTTGCCATTATGCTGCAATGACTAGTTAAATCAGATCAATCAAATTAATGCAAACTTTTCTATTGCATTGTCCTTATTCTGTCTTTCATTTACAATTACCCAGATTTGTCATAGTTCTACATAATATTTAATGAACATGGAATATGGCTCCTAAGCAAATGATCCCTTGCAAGAATGTGAGGCCCAGTGTGACTTGCACCTCCAAGATCATGTTGTCTAATGAATGGTAAATATACAATTGATTTAAATGATAATCACGCAGTAGATAATATAGTATCCATTACGAGTCAACTGAAACAGCACTCCAGTTATTACACTATATAACATCAACATCACTGACATGGCTTTATGTAAGGGAGATCCAAATGTCGACACAATGCCCAGTTTGTTATTCAACATAACACCATAACTTCAATAACTTCTGCACTGCTCCACACTGACATTTCCTCCAGAGACCACTGGACACCACTGAACAGCACCAAACACCGCCAACACCTCCAGACACAGCTGAACACCTAGAATGAACAGACGCATGGACAGGACTTATTTCCTTTGGCGGACATCAGGAGAGCAGCGGGAGGAAGTGGTGGACGGTCGGAGGAGGGAAGTTTCACAGTCTGACGTTATTTATCATCTGTTTAACAAGCATTTTGTCACCTCTCGTTCTGACAGCTAAAATTTCATCAGCTGCGGCCAATGACGAGAGGTTGCGCGTATGTGAAAATCACAATTTCGATTGTCAAACAATAAATCACGCAGCCCTAAATACTGCTAATAATAATATTAAAGCAAACAGAGCTCTGGTATCGGAATAGTATCGGCTTCGGCTGATATCCAAATTCAGGTATCTGGATCGGATCAGAAGTGAAAACATTGTCCATTCAGACCCAATCTGGGGTCCAGGGGCCTCGTTTATAAAACTTTGCGTAGGATTTGCATGAAAAGTTTGCGGACGCCAGATCCGACAAAATGGCGTAAGCACAAAAATATTCTGATTTATAAAAACATGCTTACGCACGTCCTACGCCAGTTTCCCATGTGGTCATACCACATGTGGTCTGTACCACATGTGGTCAAACCACACTTGCCTAAAAATGGTCAGTGGAACGCACAGGATAAGGAACGGACGCTACACACAGAAACAGTCGGCGAATCAGGTACCGAGTCACCTACGAGTTAAGCAAAAACTTGTAAGTGACTCCTCTCTCCTCCTCTCTGTTCCTACAAGTTAAGAAAAACTGAGCTCATTTAGACAACAGATTTTTCTTAATGATCAATAAGCAATAAACCCTGTAGAGTGGAGGAGCCGTGTGGTGTGGGGTTTATATGATCGCTCTGTGCCTGTGGCATTAAGGCAGCGCCACCTGCCCTTCACGCGCAGGATGGTGCGCTCCATAACAACGCATGTTTGTTTGTGGTGTAGGTTGTAGTGCTGCTCCTCTGCGGCCTGCAGGTTCATGAATGGGATTGTCAGAGTATCATCCACCTGGAAGACTACTGAATGAATAAATCTTTAAACGTGGACAAGATAAAAACATTTATTTATGAAGTCATCATATGTGATATGAAATATGAATATTCTGATTCACTTTATATGACTTGTGGCATTTCAGACTGTTCCCCGTGTTTCCTTCTGAGGTTGCCCTTTTTCCTTTTCCCGTTTTTGTGCGTACGCATGGGTGAAAGTTTCCGGAGAGCTGCGCACATTTCTCGTCAAGTTTGTTTTTTATAAATCCCAAACTTTGCGTATAAAATGGCGTATGCAATCTTTTGTGCATACACAGCATTTATAAATGAGGCCCCAGGTGAGCAGCTGCTAGCAGGGTTTCCGCTACATAATTTGCTGTGGGGCTCCGTAGGGACAACTGTGTGACCAATTCCTGTTTCTCCTTTTCTTCTCCTTTTCCTTCTGTCTTCTGCGGCTGGGTTCGTTGTGTGTTATTTAACTCCTGCTCTATACACATCCATGTGGCTGTGATGTGTATGAGGCCTTCACGACCCCAAGGGAAAGGGTCACCCATTGAAAGCATTATTAAAGCCACATTACAGGAACATTGTCATCATCAAAGGAAACCTACCGACTTGGCCAACATGGCTCCTACAAAGGGTTTTATTAATGCGACTTTATGCCAATGAATCAGTTATCAATCAATTGATTCAATCAATTGTTTTCTACCTTTATGCGTGAGGCTCTATTCTCAACTCTAATTTCAGACTAAACAAAGATGAGCTGTAAGTGTGATCACATCCTCACACTATACCTCACCCACACTGAGTCATATGCAGTGATACGCAGTGTTCTGGCTGTGTAGTCGTGTGACACTCGTTCCTGCGCTGCGCAGATCAAAATCTACTTTACTGAGATCGGCACTACACAATGAAAAAGTACTCCCTGTTAATGTGAGAGGTGGAGGTGACATACTGCATATTAACTCTACACTCTTGTCAGACTCAGGCAACAGCTACTGACCTGCTGCCCTGCAGTTTGGAGCATTTAAGATAAGATAAGATAAGATATACCTTTATTCGTCCCACATTGGGGAAATTTCGGCGTTACAGCAGCCACAGGGATAGCAGTGTGTATTAAACAGATGATAGAAAAAAGTAGTAAAAAATAAAAATAAAAAAAATACAGAAATTGCAATAAAAACACTAGACATCTCAGAAAAAAAAAAAACTAAATATATCTCCTATATACATATATAACAATGTGCAACCATGCAGAAATGTACACACTACAAAAAAATACAGTGCAACAGTGTAGCAGCATTTGGTTTGTGTGTTGTGTGTGTTGTATGTTGTGGTCTACTAGGAGAACTAGAGAACACCATTTATGGTGATTGAATTTCAAAGCAGAACTCCGAAACATCAGAAAATGTATGATTGGTTTATGATGCGAAAGTCACCTTTGTTGTCAGATCAAATATTACACACAACACCCTTGCGTGGGAGAACAAGAAGAGAAACAAATCACATTTCTCACAATCATTTCAGTAGGTGTGAAAATACACCACCAGATGGCAGCAAACCTCTCAGACGCACACTGAAACACTGGCTGTTTTGCGTTCGTCTAATTGCAATTTTAAAAAAGAAAATGCTAAAAAGTTTAAGGTTGTGTGAGAAAGTCACAATAAAATTGTTATCACATTGTGTCAAAGCTATTTTAAACTGTTATGTCATTCCCAATGTACTGTATACACAACAGCACCATTGTTTATTGCATCACATTGTTGAGTTGTTGCTGAGACACCCCTAACGTATCTGAAGTAGCATCGCATCACTAAATCTCTGTGGTGCTGCTGAACGGGAGCCAACTGGCCAGTGTAAACTGCAAGCCAAGCAAGTTACATGGTAAAAGTCCACTTATAACATGTGTCTGAACGTTCTGACAAACACTGACAAAGCAATACAATGAAATCCTGACATAACAACTCAAATAAAGTTGGGCTGAGCGTTTCTGGGAAATGCCTGTTACTTGGCGGTGCAGTAGCATATCCTGTTAGATCGTCTCCATGGAAACCCCTGTTTTCAATCAAATATTTGTGTCTTTGTTTCAGCAGACTCAGACTGGACATCTAGCAGAGGAGATATCAGCAGCAAATTGCTTTGCACTTTCAAAATGTTAAATGATTGATTTGTGACTCTAAATACAATTTAGTGCTAAAGGTGATTGACAGACTTTTAATATTAAACTATGGAGAATCTCTTCTTTTTTTACATTTCCTCAAGCAATAAAGGAGAAAACACATTATTAACTAATCCGTTCTAACTCGACGTACAAGAGATGAAATGCGAGTCAAAGGCGATGCTGTGATCGCAGCCTCATTCAGTCTCCAGCAGCAGTTTTCTTGCTGCACCTGCAGATCATGAGCCGCAGTGATAACAGAGCTGCTGTTGGCGACCTACACACTGGGCCGTATTGTATTGTTAGTAAAGCAGCCAGAGGCTTATGGACCGGGCCCGAGTGCCCCCTCACCACCACCCCCTCCCCCACGGGTGCAAACAACAAGGTGAACGACTCAAGTTTTCATGTCAAATAGATGATTGTGCTGACATGAAAAAAAAAAACACAACACATTGTGCGTTGTGTTTTTCTTCATGTTTTTCTTCTTGTCGTTACCTACTAACGACAAGAAGCAAAACACAAAGAAAGTTTGAACACGAATGAGTCGCCCAATGTCATGAGACCTGGTTCGGGCTCTGCACTGCTCCACACTATGTGAGATAATTTTATATCACCTTGTGATCCTGATTCTGAATCAAATGACAATCACTTGGGGGCAAACAACATTTTTAAACTTGACGTCTGCCCAGCAGCCTGCAGTGGCTTTCAGGGCGTGAGAGTTGTGTGTTTTCTGATGAATACGTATTTCCTGTTTGTGCTGCGGCAGGCAGGTCTACTTCAAACTTGTTGTTAAATGAAAGGAGTACGTCAACAATTCACTTCCAACATGAAATACCGAAAACTTTCTGAGATTTTAATTAACGCTAGCTGACGCTACACGACGGGAAATCACTTCTGTGTCACTCGAAAACAGTACTGGTAATCGAGGTCATGGTGGCCGTACAGTGCCAAAAACTTCAACTTCAACAAATGTGAGGTTCACTGGAACGCATAAGCCTCACAGTCCTGTGTTGTACAAGTGACATCAGGCAGAACAGAGGGTGATCAAATGTTTCAGAGACACAACCTGCTAGGTACACAGGGTAAAGCGTGCTGCCACACACAAAATCTGCTAATGATTGTCAGGTTGCTGATGTGAAGGAGCAGCATTAACACAACACAATGTGCTGTGGCAGTGATAATCATCAGTGTTGATGTCAGGGTACAACACACACACACACACACACACATACACACACACAAACACAGTCTCTGATTACATCATGCTGCTATAATGAATTCTATTTTTGTCAAGTCTGCCACACAAAACAGCAAAATGTGTGAGAAAAAATGTAGTGTGTGTGTCATCTGTTGTTCTTCTGGCTTTGGGGACCTCCGCTTATATCCATTCTATCTACCGTAAATTCCGGACTATAAGCCGCTACTTTTTTCCCACACTTTGAACACTGCGGCCTATAATATGGTGCGGCTATTACATGTTTTTTTTCATGGGGCGATACACTCATTGTGCCATTGTGCATACATTGTGCCACCAGCTGTCGCCACCACGCTAAACTAAGAGTTTATTATGGTGAATTGCCTTTTGTCCCTCTTGTCCCTCTTGACACACCGTAGGGGTTGAGACCCCTCCCCCCTCCCCCGCCGGCCGGCCGGCCGGCCATTTTACATAAGTAAACACAGCTGTGGAGGTGCCGGCACTCTGCCGCGCTGAGAGCGCTTCACAGTCAAACTGATAAGTTTGATGAAGTGGTTTACATTTAGTTGTGTCCCATTTCAGGGTTTTACATTCTCTGTCTCTCTGCAGCGCTGAGAGAGAGAGCGAGCGCTCAGCAACTCTTCCAGTGTGACGTCTGTACGTATTTACGGGGCAAACCGCTTAATCCGAAACAAGGAAGTTCACGGGAGATGTGTCTCAACTACGAAAACGACGTAATTCGCCACCGACGTAATTAGAGGACCCCCTGTATCTCATACAGCGGGGGACACATGCGGCTTAAAATCCGGTGCGGCCTATGGAAGTACAAAATTGTTTTTCTTTCTAAAATTGGAGCGTGCGGCGTATAATCAGGTGCGCTCTGTAGTCCGGAATTTACGGTATTTATTTTTAAATTCCTGACGTTAAGTTTGGCTTTCATCATTTGCAAGTTCATCAAAGTTAGAACAGCCACTCAAAGGTTCCCGTTCAAAACTATGATCAATGATAAACCAAGAAACTATAAATACAATATTAAAGTCTTTGTCCTGATCAACAATGATCTGTCTGAGAACTGAAGAGCTGGAATATGCTGAATATACTCAGGGAACTGATCTGCAATCAAAAGTGAAACTTTATGAACCAAGCTGCACTCAGCCAAGCACTTCTCTATGGAATAGACTTTCTTCAGTTATAAACTGAATCCGATTAACAAATTGCTACGAGGTTGAATCCATGCAGAACTAAGGCAAGGCTGCAATATAAATAAAATACATTAAAATGCATTAAGGTTAGACCAGTGTATCAGTGGTACTGCTTCAACCTTAGGTTGAAAAACTGCTTTTTGCTGCAAACGCCAACTGAATTAAAGCTCTCTCAGAACACTTTACGTAACTGCAGTCGTTATGTCTGTGGTTTTTGCTTACTTGTGCTAATATATGTGTGTGTAAGTGTGTGTGTGTTTGTTTATGTACTGTGTGTGTGCAAGGGAGGCAGCAGTCAGGTGAGTCGTCCTGGCTCCAGACTCATTTCCTCAGCTCTTAGAATAACCAGCAGCATGGACTCGCCTTGTTCTTGCTGATTACAGATAGGAGCTCAGGTTCCCACACATGCTGTGTTAGGACACCCACCGACCCGCACACAACACAACACAACACAACAATGCAAAATAATCTCACTAGTCAGCATCGCTGCAGTGCCTTTTGTTTTAATACCGGATCTGTACGTTTAATTCCTGATGAATCAATTCATTGCTTCTTTAAAAAAAAAATCAAAAAATACAGTACAACCCTCCACATAATCTGAATCAAACACCTACATTTCAGTGCCTCTACATTTCAACGGCTACATTTCAAATGAAATTATCGAGTATTTATATCTGGAAAAGGAAACAAACAAACAGCGCATAGATGGTAAATGGGAGTCATCGATCACATGGAGGAAAAATGCAGGAATCGCCACAATAAACACTAAACAATGTGTTCATCCATAGATGGTGAGCAAGATGTGTTTTAACAGCTTTATTTTTTTTTAAATCTAATTTTAAAGAATATCGGCAGATTATCGTTATTTAATTTTTAAAAATAATTGAGATATTTCTTTTGCCCATATCTTACACCCCTCGACGTCACTTGTAGCTGGGCTCCTGCTCACACTGGAGCACTCACACAAGACAGCCTTCACGAAATGGACAGGACTCTGTTTTGGTATCAGCAGCTGGTTGTATTGACAAATGAGGCGAATACAAACTGCTCTGGCCCCATCAGCAGAGCTGAGGTGGAAGAGGTTTTAGGTTCCTGGGAATCGGTGTCACGGAGAATCTGTCACACTCATCACAGGCGCCCATCCCGAAAAAACACAAACCGCTGACTTAAAGGAAAATTCTCCAGGCTGAATCCCTGTGTTCTCATAGATGTTTCCAGAGAAGCGGTGGAAAATAATAACTGTCAGGGACACTTGTACGGCCCAGGACAAGTGAAGGAGGATCGTGTTGCTAAAGCTAAACTTAAGGCTGAATAGCAGACACAATGTTTTTGACAGTGTTGACACAGGTAGTGGGGAAAGATGACATATTCCATTATAACAACTTAATTTCTTAAAACATGACTGCAAATTCAAATGTGGAAAAAGTCAGTGAATCAAATTATACCGGCTCTATTGTGTAATTCCTTACCTGAACTGTATTTTTATGTCAGACATGTTTTTGCAGTGAACAGTGTGTTCTTCACAGAAGACATACAGGGGACGCTGCAGATGTCTATCGCTAGATATGGGCACAAGACTGAAAAGCAAATGGTTTCCAGGAACAGGTTTACTGTAATGTCGTTAGCAGCTGATAGCCGTTACATTTACTGTACAGTCATTAACGTGAGTTGTGAGTCAGGGAGGGCCGTTTGACGCAGAAGATTTTAGTTACAGAGTTTGAGAGAGAAGAGATTATCTGACTGACGACAGGAATGTAGAATAATACTCTCGTTTGTAATGATGCCAAATGTAAGTGACTGACTGTTGGGGGAAATCCACATCAAAGTTGAATTAACTGGTTGCCAAAGACCACATTATAGACATGGATTTCAGCACGTGTGTCGTTGAATCCTGCCAAATGTCAGGCTGCCTGATGAGCACAGGTATGAAGATGTGAGTTTAAGAGTTTTGCTTTTCTGCCATCTGACATGGAAATGACAGTGTGTGGGTGGAGGAGAGCTGGAGCTGGACCGTTCCAAGCTAAATACATAAAGTCTCAGTCCTGGTCCAAATTTGGCAGTGTCAGTCTCTGTGAAACCAGCATCTCCCCCCAGGGGATCGAGGCTCTGCGCAACAACATTGTCGATTTTCCCACAGGAAAATAAAAACATCAACTTTGGCATGTAACATTTTTGTGAAACAGGGGATCAAAGTTGTGAAAGAGAAGGGTTTCGTGGGACCCTGGAACAGCCTCGAGTAGAATTTTGGAAACATAATGGAAAGAAATATAATCTCACAATGTAAAGTAAGGAAATGAAGGAAAATAAGAAGTAAGTGTAACCAAGGTTAAAAATCTATACAGGGGGTCCTCAAGTTACGACGGTCTCGAGATACGATGTTTTCGTGGTTACGACACATCTCCCATGAACTTCCTTGTTTCGGCTTAAGCGGTTTGCCCCGTAAATATGTACAGACTTCACACGGGAACTAGTTGGTGAGCGCTCTCTCTGTCTCTCAGCGCCCCTGCCGGCTCTCCAACACCTCCACAGCACAGCTAGGCTACTCTGCCTTGTGTTTACTTATGTGAAATGGACGGCTGGGGGGCAGCGGCAGCCGGTAAGGAGATGCACACGGACACAGATGGGTTCGGGATCGTGGCAATACCATAGGTTTATTCACAACACTGGGTCTACACGGTTGATATCAGAAATCTAAAGGAAATGCTCATTACACTCGCGATATCAACCCCTACGGTGTGTCAAGAGGCAATTCACCATAGTAAACTCTTATTGTAGGGTGGTGTTATAGCGACATCTAGTGGCACAACTAATTATCTACATACTAATACATATATATGAATGCATGTTCCGACTAATGTCGAAATTCGGTTACGACACATTCTCAGGAACGGATCTCCGTTGTAACACGAACCTGTATAGGTCTTCTGATCCCTACTGGCCAATAGTAATCATTATCTAAGTAATCTATTCCTGTTCCCTACCTCAAAAGGGTTACGTAAGCAGTCTACATGCACTTGGGTTACTAATGTTTGAATGATTAACTGAATATAAGTGAATATAGAACTGCAGGTTGATCATTAGTGGAAATAATATCCCTGTAAATTGATAAGGCTTTTTCTGAAATACGCTAATCTTTGACTTCAAATTTCACTGAATGATCTGGTGATATGTTAGATATTACTGTTGATCCGCTGGGCTCATTGCTAAGAGCGGAGATTCCTGCAGGCTTCCTGTATGCAGACGACATGAGGATGATCTATGATTCATGTGGTGTGAACTTTTATTATGTCAAAGCTACATGCTGGTGCAGTGGAGCCTGACGTGAGCCTGTACAGAACATTTAGGACAAGTGCTCTCTCCTGATCTTTAACTTTCATGTGAGTCCAATCAATTGTATCAAACACTAACAGTCACGTCATGTGAGCTGCGCAGCGGCGGACACACGTGATCGAAAGCATAACGATCATGTGGGCCAAATAAAGCGGTAGTCTCTCTGCAGTTTGGACACACTGAGACAAAGGAATGCATAATGTTCTGGTTCCATCAGCAGCTACAGCAGAAGAGAATAAAGTGACTGTGCCGCCACAAACACAGAACGCACGCTCGCTTTCATTTTCACCTGATACTGACTTTATCTTTTACTTTCACGAAGCTGAACTAGTTTTTTTTTGTTTGTTTTTTCATTTCTGTGTCTATGAAATTTCAAAAAACCGACAGAGTGTAGACAAAGCTATGATTCAACCTGTCATGACACTGACAAACGCAGTGGACGTGAGGAGTTCAGAGTCATATACCATCACAAATAACTCGACACGACCCGCTCCCATTCTATGTCCAGGATTGTTGAGGATTTACAAAGGAGGTACCGTAATCATGAATACTGCTGAGGTAAGACTTCATTTCCAAACGGCACTATATCAGTCTGATGGCACATTTAATTTAACAACACAAACCCAGTATTGTATTTTAATGCGACAATTATATCGACCTTTTTACAGTGATGTGCAGCAAATTTTCCAAACAACAGTGAACAGTGTGTCAATAGAACAAAATCGTTTAAGCTTTTCAAGCTTTGCATTTTACTCCTTTTTATGCTGATTTGTTGTAGTGTGGGGTTAAAGCAGAGACTCCTGCTGAGGAGCAGAACCATTCTGCACCGAGGGAAAATAACACAAAACTGCACATAACTATGTTTACTGAGACTCTTAGAACTAGTCTCACTGATTGTTTACCTTTTTTTTAAAAAAATGATTAACTCCTCTTACATCTTCACTATCTGGCATCTGAGCTCTCTGCTTTCCTGAAATGTATCACAGAAAACTGGAATTTTCTGCCCTCATTAAAATAACATGACACTGTATTTGTTGCACAACAGCAGTTATAATACCAGTTCAGGAAGTAATAAGTAAACTGCTTTCAGCAGCACAGTGAGACAGAAAGTTCAAGAGTTCATCAGAACTATACAGGTAAACTCTTCACATCAAACCAAGCAAAGATCAAACATCTTGCCTCTTGGTGAGAAACTACATTTTCACAGCAAATCCTGTAAAACTGCAGTCACCAACATCATGACATGGAACATTTAAGAAATGAGCATGTTCGAAGCAGCAGGAATAAAGATGCTGGGGGTTTGCTCCCACGGCTAGCAGCTAGTATGTCTCTGAACCCTGACCTCTGTGTGACTTCTGACACCTGTGGTAAAAATGCACATTTGTGTCTCAATACAGTTGATACAAAAAAAACCATTGCAACATCCTGGCAACAGCTAACCGCTACAGCATGATTTCTTTGAGAAAAATAACAAATCAAATAGCATTTTCAGGACAGCAGTGACCCAGATCACATGAAGCATAACTTTTTAATCATGAATGATTTATCATTCATGATTGACTCACTGACTCATTTCTGCTGTGACAGAAAACACACACTTGTAACAATAAATATATATGTATCATTATAATTTAATTTATATTCTTTAATTAAGATTTTACACGTAGTCAATTTTAAATAATAATAAATATTTAACACAGTGTGTGACTATATTGTATACATGTTGTGAGCTAATAGGAACCCTGATGAAAAGATTGTGTATCGTGTGTCAACATATTTCAATTTCATATTTCAGTTCATCATATTTGACTTGTCCGAGAATCCTTTTTAACATCTAGCTAAAATGTGCTGACTTTAATGTCTTTTTCATTCTGAATATCATTGTCACCAACCAAACGTACATACACACTGCCTTCAATGCTTACTCTGCTTAATCCTAATGCTTTAAACTTCCTGGAATTTGAGGTAGTGCAGTAAACAAAAAGTTATTTTACTGTATCTTTCCATTAAACAACATTCGTAAAGAATCAAACGGAAACCAATATGATAAATTAACACAACATTAATATGATGAAATATGTGAATTGAAACGACAGTTTCTTGACCACACATACATACATACATACATACATACATACATACATACGTGCATGCATACATACACACATACATGCATGTATACATACATACATACAGACATACATAGATACATACATACATGCATGTATACATACATACATACAGACATACATACATACATGCATGTATACATACATACATACAGACATACATAGATACATATTTTAGTGGGTAAAATAGTAAATTCTGTTATTGCAATTCAGACCATACAAGAAGTTAAATTTAAAAGCACAGTTAAAGCCCAAGGTGAAGTGATTCTGGTCACGATTTACATAAATTAATAACTGCTAATCAAAACGGAGAAGTTTTTGATCAGAGCCCCAGACCAAACAAAAGACCCAGACATGGGTTTGCTGCAGTTCTGTCTGCATACTTTTGGCCCTACATAGTCACACAATGAAATTTTTGGCAACAATCTGTCCATCCAGTTTCCACCTCTTTCGATAAATATTTAAAATTTAGGAGCAAGACGCTCTAAAAATGTCAAATTTCACTAAGACCTAAAAACTAAACTGCATCGTAATCAATCGTCAATCACGCAGCGATTGACAAAATATCTTTACGTCTGAAAAGTACAGAACAGATTCAGCTCTCGGGCCCCTTCACTGAGACAAATAAATAGTAAAAAAAAGATACAATACTTCAGAAAATCCAGAAAATCACCTGGGGGTTTACATTAGATCAAGTGCTGCCAGACACTCAGTTTGCCACTGATTAAATATTCAAACGCCTCAGTGTATAGACATGAAGCCAAAAAGCCGATAGGCCCTCACCGGCTCTCGGAGAAGTGCCCTGACCCTCTGACGAGGTTGGGGTCATGAAGCACAACTACTCCTCTCTATTGCTTCATATTGACCTGAGCTGCCATCAGCTGCCGAGGACAGACAGGAGAAACACAGGGAGCATAGTGGGACACTACAGTCAGTCTTCCAAACCCCATCAGTCCCATCAGACAGCAGATTTATTATCACTGGCCATGACTTCATCCCAGGTCAGAAGGTCATTATCCCGCCATGTCACAGACAAAACCGAGAGGATAAACAAAGAACTGCTGTTTGAACGTGAGGAGGAAACGTTAACTCATAATTAAAACACACTTTGCTGTCTCATTGACAGTAAAGGGGAAACTCTATGGTCAGTAAAGCCAATTCTTAAATCATTATTGCCATATGACGCCAGAGACTGTGTAAACATACCTGGACCTTTTCCATTAACACCCAACTTCCAAAGACTTCAGAATCAACCTCAACTTTTCATCAGATACACATTTTACACATCTCACACACTGAATGATTGGTCGACAGGTGATTTCTTGACAAACAATTTTTCATTCACACAAACTCATTCTGTCATTAGTTTCAAGTGTTTAATATTTTCAAGAGTTTCAAGATTTTTCATTCAGGCTTTAAGGATTTAGAACTTTTGCATTTCAGTAAATTGCACACCACATGTTGTGCCGCACTTTCCTTTAATCTGCGAGTCCGTAGGTCACGGCAGGCAGGAGTGGTCATTAAGTCTGCCGAATCATCACACAGAAATCATATTCCCACAGTCCACTTTCTCCATCTCGGTGTGTCATCACTGCAGCCTCTGGCTGAACAGCAGAGACCTGTCGGAATTTCACTTCCCCCATTTTCCATAAAATCCATCGATGTGCACAGGCACCTCTCCTGGCCCCATGCAGGAGGTCCTCAACCCATTTCAATGCGGGGACCAAAAACACCTATGTCATGCTATGCAGCTGGCCACAAACTGTGGGCTGTGTCTTCAGAAGACCAAACACAAATGAATTGCCATCAGGGCTTACACTTGGGATGGCAGGTCTGATCATGGGTCTTATCGCGGGCTGACAGGAATCGGAGCCTTTTTGGCATCAGCGCAGCTGAGACAGGAAGGAAATAACGGGCTGAAGAGGCGACCCAGGCCTTTCCGGAAGACGCTGTTGGAGAGGCTGTAGATGAAACAGTTGCAGAAGCTGTTGCTAATGGCCAACCACGTTGTGAGGAAGGACGCCACATTGTGATGATACAGTCCAGCGCTCTCCAGGAGGAAGTAGAGGATGTAGGGCATCCACAGCACATAGAAAACACTGGTGATGCGGAACAGCACCATGGCGTACCGTTTGTCTGGGCAGCCCTCGCAACGCTCCCCCCGCTCACCTTTATCGCCCTTTATCTGTGAGCTGAAGCGGGCGTGGCGCTGAGTAATCTCCTTTGTGTGCTGCCGACAGATTCTGAATATGTTCCCGTAGGTGAAGCAAACAGTGAGCGCTGCCGGAGCATAGAGCAGCCCCACGATGAAGGTACTAAACCCTGGTTTAGTCGTCCAGGAGTCTGCACACCACTGAAATATGTCTCCATGGTAACCAGGCTTCCCCCATCCAAAGAAGGATGGAAGGAAGATGGAGGAAGAGTAAACCCAGACGAGGACGATGCATACCCTCAGTCGGCAGGGTGTCACAAGTGTGGCATAGGACAGCGGGCGGGTGATCGCAATGTATCGGTCCACGCTGATGCACGCCAATGACGCCATGGAGACGCTCTTCAGCACAGATACCACGTAGCCAAAAGCCTTGCAGGTGAACTCCTCATTCAGGCCTCGAAGGTAGTGAAGGAGGGACAGCGAGGGTACCAGGCAGCTGACACCCACCAGCAGGTCAGCGTAGGCCATGGTCTGGATGAACAGACTGGTGGTGTGGTGTTGCAGCAAAGGAGCACAATGAAAGACAAAGATCACCACCAGGTTGCCGGCAATGATGAGCGCAGTGAGGAAGAGGATGACGAGCACCTCCAGCACACAGGTATCAAGGCGGTGCGAGTAACCCACGGCGCCCAGCAGGCAGAACAGAACAGAGCTGCTTTGGTTCACAGCTGAGGAAGAGTTCATGTTTGGACTCAAAATGGGAGGGGGGGGATCAGTTCAACTCTGTCATCGTCCTGCATCCAAAACCAAGTCTCTGATTTTAATTCTTTAAGTTGCTTTTCTTCTCTTCTGCTCTAAAAGCCAGTGTGACTCCGGTTCTTCCTATATCAGCAGCTTTTCCATCCTCTGTCAGACTCCGCTGCCGCTGCCACTGCGCTGTGTGTGATCTGTGCACGAGTACGATGTAAAGAGGTAAGAAAACAATCCGCAGTGTAGAAGAAGAAATGCTGAGTGATGCTGCAGTGTCTGCTGTCCTCATCTCACAGCTGTTTATCATCACCTACTGACACACAGATCCCCGACATGAAACCTGCTGCAGCATGCAGCTGCCAAAGAGATGAGGGGCGTTCACTTCTGCTCATTGAGTTCAGGTCCGTGCAAAGGAAAAGGGAGGATAACGGCAAAATTCCCGGCAGTCCCGATGTTAGCACTCCTCCACGCCGACTGCGACGCACGTCTCAGCAAACCAAATAAGGCAGTTCAAACAAACAGCATCGCATCTGAAGGAAGCAGTCCATTCACAGTAACACACGCACACACACACACACACAAACATACACACAGTGTGCTGACGAGGAAATGTCCCAGAGACAGACGAGCCAAAACTTCCAACAATCCCACACTGTCAGCGGGAACACTGCGCTCTGAAGAGAATCTGTGTGTGACTGTGTGTGTGTGTATGTGTGTCTAAATGAGTGTGTGTGTGTGTGAGATAGAGTCAGGGAGTTGGGCAGTGAACTGCCTCCTCTCTGCTGTAGTGGCTGTATAGTGATGATGCAGCACTGCTGCTTCAGTCTCCTCCCTCTGCTCTGCTCTCTCTCTCTCTCTCTCTCTCTCTCACACACACACACACACACACTGTTATTCTGCAGTACTGGTTCTGGTGTAAAATCTATTATAAAAAAGAAATAAATGAAACAAAGTTTTTTTTCTGGAGCACAAAGTAGTTTATTGAAAACTAGTTACGACGGTCTCGAGATACGACGTTTTCGTGGTTACGACACATCTCCCATGAACTTCCTTGTTTCGGCTTAAGCGGTTTGCCCCGTAAATACGTACACCTTACATATGAATGTATGTTCCGACTTACGTCGAAATTCGGTTACGACACATTCTCAGGAACGGATCTCCGTCATAACTCGAGGACCCCCTGTATGTGGGTAATAACGTTTGAATATCTTTTCCCTATATGATGTTATATTGAATATGTTGCTTTTGGATCTATGGACTGTCATGGTGTCCCCTGAGATTCTGTGAAACCATGATGTAAAAAATGTTTGCACAATTAGTTTGCACACCAATGAACGACTATTGTCATTAGTGCAAAATCCTGCAGACACACTGACATAAGCCAAACAGTGTAAAGCATTTTAATCCGACTCAATTATCCATTCAAAAGCGTGATTGCATTTGTCCATTCTGGGTCATGCCCTCTCTGCAGCGCCCCTCACCAACCAGCAGGAGTCACAGGCGTGGCAACAGCATGATCTCTCACCCGTTTCCCACCCACAGTCTCAACAGCAGCGGAGTCTCCTCATGAGATCTTTGTGCACCGTCACACTCACAACACAAGCACACTGACGCTCAGCTACGTCACCTTATTTCCATTCATCCAGTCTGAACAGTAACGTGGACATCACTTCTTTCCGTGTGCATAGTTTTAATACTGTATGAAACTGGAGGTCCATGTTTTTTTTCACTGATACAGTCCCCTCTTCATCCCTCTATCCTTCACGTGCGACCTCGCTCTGCGAGTAAGGCCCCTCCCCCTCCACGTGTCCTTCGCCACACAACAGCGCGCAGGTTTCTGTCTCCACAGAGACCATTCATGCCCACCCACGTGCACACACCACACACCCTCCCTGACGGGCTTCTCTCACACATGAACTGTACCTGTGCAAATGCAGCAACACACACACACATTCAGAGATACATGGACACACATATCACTAGCGTGAAGCTGTTCTTTTGATTTCGAGCAGAAATCCATGCAGCTAGCGGCGTGTTAGGGTGGAGGAGGGTAGAGCACACGGAGCTGGAAAAGGCAGAAAAAAAAGACTAAAACTGGAGAAAGATGGTGATCAATTTGATTGTCTGTCAATTTTTACACAATCCAGGTGATGTCTCATCATGTTTTATTTCATTGCGTTCTATATTATCCTGGTGCAAAACCACAGTATGACCTTTATATCCCCACTAGAATTTCCAAAGCTTGGTCTATATTTCATAAAAACAATGCAAAAACAAGTGCAGGCTCTATAACTGTGTCTGCTGATTCACACATGAGACCAAAGCCCAAAGCGTCTCCTGTGATAGGTACTTTGTAAGGGGGCAGGGTTGTCATTGTGGCGAGAACATCTCTACCTTCCAGGCAACTTGTTTGTGGTGAACAGAGACGCCATTGAAACACTGTGGTTGGAACCATATGGCGAGCACTGAGGTGGAAACAAAAGGCGAGATGAGCCTCTGCTTTTGCTTCTGTTTTCCAGGTGAAAGGTCAGAGGTGCCACATCTGTCCCAGCTGTGAGGCCAAAGATTCAGGGGCTTTAACAAGCAGGCAGTTGATGTGCCAACATCATGTTGCCAAGGCAACACAGCACTATGAGCATACAACAGGCAGCCACCTAGTGACTAATGGTCTGGAAGCTGAGAGCTTGTGATGCTGTGGTCCGGGGTCAGACTGAAGACCAGGGGGTCAGCCTGCCTCCAACACAGGAGCTTCAACTCGTTGGAGACACACTCGCCTGTCAGTGTCACACACTGAAGATATATTAGTGTCATTTCAGGTCTTTCCCAATTACCACTACAACTATATGAGCTTGTGAGGATGGAGTCTATGATTCTAACATTTAATAAACATGATTAATTGACTAAAACTAAATTAGTACCCAATAATCATAAAGCCTGATCAACTGTTTGGGTCAAAATGAAGCACAAACTACTTCTCTGACTGAATTTTGAACTGGACAAGCAGTCAACTACTATATCATCAACACCAACACACATGTACACAAAGTATAAAGCCACACTAACATTTATACTTCAATCACAATCAGTCACACACTGACCACATCAAGGGTTCAGCGTCTTCCCAGAGGACACTCGTCATGTGAAGGAGCTGGGATCATGGTCAGTGGACGACCCGTTCGACCTCCTGGACCACAGCCGCCCATTAGCAGTTATGATCAAACAAATACTGGACAGTTCTGTTTTATATAATACAACAGTTTAAAATATACAGTGTTTCATGTGCTCACACATTAACTGTCCATAAACTGACTCTCATTTTTCTCTGACAGTATCTTCAGCCTGCTTCTCGGTTTCTGTCAGAGACACGACGTGACCTGCGAGAGCCCCTTCCCAAACCGAATTACCCTCAGCCACATGCTTCATTAGAGGAAGGTTTGCCTGGTGCCATGGGCAATTAACTTTTACAGCGTGAGTCTGCACGGCCAATACTGTGTCCTCGTTGTCAACAGACGCACACAGGCCACGCACGCACGACAGCAGGTATTAGAGGAGGACACAGGCTGTTAATGTCAGAAGACTGTCACGGTGACTGATGACGCCGCGGCGGGTGGACAATGGGGTCAGGGGGTGTCAAACCACTGACCTCATCGCAGTCATCTGATTTCCAAATTTTTACTATATCAGCCTGTTCAATTAAAGCGTGAAGCTCAGGAGATGAAGAAGCTTCATGAAGGCCGAAGGCTTCATGTGTACATTTACAACTGACTGTCCGTTCCAGAGCAGCAGTTTGAGTTTTGGCAGATGTTGAATATTAGTCTCTTATCTGTGGTCACCAAACTATGTATTTCATTATGGGAAAGATCTTAAATGCTCAAGATGCCAAGTATGCCAGAGTGAGGACATGTGGACAAACATTAGGGACACTGTTTCTCAATAATTATCTTTACAGTGCCAGTCCACCATTGTCTAATTTACCATGCCACAGTTTCATAATGAACCAAAACACATTTCATAATAAAAGAAGAATCTCTATATTTGACTCCTAGAAAACAACAGCACTTTGATGTGATGTGAATTGTGTGAAAGCATCTGCTGGACATATTTTGTTGAAGCCTGAATAAATCATGCATTTCTGCTGTGAATGAAGGCCTTCGGTGCTGTAAGCTGCTAAACCAACCATCATAATAACTTTAATGGTCATAATTACCGTCTCTTGTTTAAATGGCGGGGTGGAGATCAGATCAGATTAGTTGGCTGCCTGCAGGTTAAACACAGTTTTCTGAACAGGTGATTCAGCTAATGGCTCCCTAGAGAGATTCCCATATTATGGTCAGATGAACACTGGCCACTAAAGACGCACAACCCACTGAAACACACACGTGCACACACCTCGTGTGGTTTTGTGTGTCCGCATGTGTTCATAACATATGCATGATTGTACGCTGTATGCACACGAAAGTGTACACGCCTTTACTGTTATGTGGATCCGAACCACATCATAGCACGAGTGCTTTTAACAAGTGGCCAAATCTATCTTTAACGCACAGCTGCAAATATCGTTAAGTTTCAAAGCTTTTCATGTAAAAACCTCCCGACAGAATAAACCGTTTTCACAACCAGCAAACAAAACTAGTGAGCCAGTTCACTGAAGCTCAGGTTTATAAATATGGACCAGATACGAACCAGCATGACTGAAAGTGTTGTCATCAACATGTGACTGACGAACGACAAAAAAGAAGAAAACAGATTCCAATGACAGAAACGATGCCGCCACTTTAACACACGTTAATGAGCAGCTAGCATCTATTTATCACTGGTGCAGAGGCCCTGGGGCCCTCACTGTGGCAGTGTATATTATTTCAGTCATATGTTTATATCAGTGTTCCAGACTGATGTAATGCAACACAACAGAAACAGCACAGGTGAAAACATTCAACAACCTGCATCTGACATGACACAATGAAACAACTTAAACAACGATCAAAGCCCTTAACACTACAAATTACATTCATCTATCTACACCTTTATATAGCTGTGAATGCATGCATGGATGGATGTCAAGATATTTTTCTAAATAAATCTAAATCCATACCTCGCCACAAACGTTTACAAACCAAAACATCATAACAGTTTCAGGCAAATAACCATCATGGACCAAATCTGGCTGTTCAACACACATATTTCTCCTTTTGACAAAAGCTTCCACGGCTTTTTCCACTGCAGATAACACTGCAATTATATAACATCAATAAATGCACAACCTGTATCATTAGCTAAAAATCAGTATGTAAACATACTGTTCCAACGTCTCCATAAATGAACAATAATGAAACAACCGCTGACATTCAATATCCAACCAACCAACAAACAAGACTTACCTGCAACAGGTTCCAGTGGAGTTGCTCCTGGATGGTCAGGTCCCAGAGCAGGAGAAGCAGGGGTCCCACAGAGAGGTCACAGAGAGGTCACTGAGACGCCTGGTGTAGGTACAGCCACAGACACTGTATATACTTAGACGCCTCATTGAGCGGGTTGGTCCGTTGCTGCGGTACGTCTGCGCGTCCGCCATATTGGATGTGGCAGATCTACCTATAATCTAATAGAAGTAAATGAACTGAACTTCATAAAGCGCCTTTCACTAATATATCTGGGAAACAAACAGGTACCAAAAGCAACCGATGTAACTTTTTAAGTGATGACTATAACTATCGTAAAATACAGTAGTGTTCTAATGTATTGTTATTAAATACCCCCGTATCCCCTGAAGGATATGTTACTGGACGCTGCAGCTTACACAACACAACACCTCTTCATTTAGCTTAGCAACTGATAACGTCACTACACAATATGGCGCTGCGCACACGCAGAACACATAATACTGATACACGTTAGGGTACTAACTCTGCCCTTAGGGCGGAGTTAAGTTAGGGTCAAAACAAACGAACACGGAAGTCTCGGGGCTCTTCCAGGATCACGCTGTGTCAGGGAAGACCCCGGTGCACTGTAAAGCGACTGGAATATTGTTTCTCTGTATAGCCGACT
>JAFBJQ010000955.1:188081-205581 GCA_016785345.1 Trinectes maculatus
CCAACAGTTGCCTCTGACTCTGGGCTCCACCATAAAAGAACCGGACGAGGGGGAGTAGCCTGTGTGGCTGATAGCCTCCGGCTGCATCTTCCCTAACACCCCCAAGCCGTAAACCAAGGGGAAACACTGATATATCTACACGGAGGGCACTGATGAACACACACACACACATATATATATATATATCTATACAGCTATACAACTGCAGTCTGCGTGTGTGTGTGTAAGTTAAAAACCTTGGGAAAGAATACTCTTGCACAGCCTTTTCCGTGTGTTGCTAATGCAACATAATCTCTCTTGCTATCTTGGCATCCAAGATGGCGGCGACGTTGACGTACGATTCAGCGCTAAATGCGGCGTCTATGTATTTACGTATGTCTATGGGGACAGCAACTGGCTCCCGGTGAATACTGGGTAAACTTGAAATAAATGTTCAGTTCTCTATCAGCTCGTTTTAGTTCCCTGTGTTTTTACTCACATTTAAACTCACACTGAATATTATTTAGCCACATGTTTTTTTAGCTAACATTAAAAGCTAATTAACTCAGTGGACGTTTAGAAAACTCATTGGATTCTTAGCACCTTAAAAGTCCTCCAGGAAGTGAAGTCTCTTCTTCGCTATTATTATTATTGACTTCCGGTCACCTGCCAACCGATAAACTAATCAAATGAAAGACTTCCGTGTTATTAGTCTGACGGCGACAAGACTCGTTTTTTATATTATATATACTGTTTACTCTCATTATCACAGACGTTTTCGGTCATTTTAAATCCGTGTGTAAATCCGTGACGGTTCATTTCACTGGACGCCTGTGGATGGCGTCATATTACCTGTGCGCATGTGTCGCGTTGAACTCGTCTGAACTGACTTCTTGTGTTAATCCATGTTTTTTCATGAAATTTTCATGTTTTTTATTAAAATGGAAATGAGTTTTATTCAAAAAATATTTTTTTTATTTCGTTTTAACCATATAACTTTTTGTCATGGATTAAACTGTGTGATGTGTAACATCATTTTTAGCTGGTTTGATTTTGTGATAAACAAAGTGAGGGCAACATAGACTTTTACTGTTCGGCACAGACTGATCTATCCATCCATCCATTTAATCTCAATGTCCGGCCACCATGTGTCTGCAAATCCATCCATGCATCCATTCACCCATCTGCCTGTGTGTATCAGATCATCCATCCATGATGAGCTTCAGCCTTCCAGCACCCCGAGAACAGAATTAGAAAACACAGCAGCAATGAACATGGATTTGGCTTCAGGGTGTGTGAAAACACAACCACTGTCTGATGTGCAGGTAAAAAAAAAACACAAGACACAGTCACACACTCCTAAAATACATTTCTGCAATATATTGCAGAACTTTCAAGGCTGACTTAAAAGAAATAACAATCGCTCATTATTCCAGGCCACTCTGAAGATAATTAAGAATTAAGACGACATAAGATAACAGATGAGGCGGCTGCGGGTCCTGTTCTAACTCGTCAGTGGATGAAGGAAAGTGGGATGTGTGCTGCTGAAACGAGTCAGGAGCTGTTAAAGGCCTGGTGTTGTTGAACAGGCCCTTTACTTTTGTCAAATGGAAACAATGGTCGCGGTCTGTCAGCAAAGTAAAAGGCATTAGTGTTTTTAAATGTCAAACAGGTAATAAACAATAAATAATGAACTATATCGGGGTTGACAGGTGGCGCTATTTCTCAAAGCTCAGCTGGATTTTTCTCATATTTTGTAAAATATATTCATTGTTAGGGAATAAATCCCAAGGCCGTCCTGCATCAACCAGCTGGAGATCAGATCATGTTTCCAGAACTGTGGTGTTGGTTTTACAGGTAGTGAACCTGAGAGATTTAATTTTGTGCCATTACAATTTATTATGTGTTTATCACTCCACCAATAACTTTTAATTACTTCTTCATTATTTACTTTAAACCTCAAAAATCCACAACCAATGGAACCAAAGTTGCCACACCATCTGCATACATAGAGACCATTACTGGACCTGAGACGGATCCATGTGGGATGAGTAGGGATCAGGAAAGCCAGCACATTTAGATCGTTCTGTGTTTTCAGACCATGTCCACATACAATAAATGAAGTTTCTTATCCTTGCTGGTGATGTATGTACTTATCTTGGACCATTAGCAGCGTTCTGTGTTTTGTCAGCCTCCGAAGCTGCTTTACGACCTCATCCGACATATATCATCTTTTAGAAACAAATACCCACGTGCTTAAGGCGTGATGATGATTTAAAGGAACAGTTCAACTTCTTATTATCATTAGTATCTATTATTTATTATCGTCTCTTCAATTAAACATCACAAACAATCTGGTGAACATGCATGTTAGCATAAAGACAGGGAGAAATAGCTTTTTTAGTCAGTAACAAAGCCAACAACATCATCAGCTTGTCTAAATCTGTCAGGTTGTGAAGCTGTATAGAAGTAAAGGTGTAAAAACACCTGGAACAAACCTCACAGTTTCCATATGCTGAGATGCATGTGAGCAGGAGACGTATCCTGGCAGGAGACGTCGTCTGAGCACGCCAGTGATGTTACAAGTTAGCTTTTTGCCCTATAAAGGCAAAAAGCTGCTTAGAGAGACTCAGACTGGAAACAATTTGATTTATGGTTATTTTTTCCGAGCAGTCCAGTGACAGATGATTTTATTAAATTACAGAGTTTGGACTCATCCTTTCATCCCACATCTGACTGAACACGAGCTGAAAAAAACCCCTCTCTGTCGTTGGCATTCTTTGCAGATGAAAAGCGTGAGCGGGTCAGAGAGCTCCGTTCTGCACGGACACCGTCCTGGCAGGTCTGAAGCCGCTGTACTGCCCGTCCAGGCTGGGATACTCGGCCCGAACTCTCCACACACAGCAGCTGGGGATGACGGGGTGGGTGTCCTGAGGCAGGACTCCAAACCTCCAGCTGATGTACTGTCTGTAGGCGCAGCGCCGCAGGGCGCCGCTGTGACCTCCATCAGCAGCTGGAGACAGGGGGTTCCTGTAGAGGAGGACAGCCTCCAGCAGGGAGCGACACAACACCAGCCGCTCAAAGAGAGGCGAAGAAGTAATGCAGGCACCCTGGCTCCGCCTGCAGCACAGCTCCTCCTGCAGGAGAGAGGAGGGAGCACAGCAGTTGCACACACACCAGGTTGGAGGATGGCGTTTGGGCGTGGGGTCAACTCTGGGGTCGAGAGGAGGAACAGTGTCGTGATCCTCTTCAACACTTGGCTGCAGCAGGCAGAGAACGGCGGTCAGATGTCCCGTGTCCTCCTGCAGGGACCAGAACATATCACAAGACCGAAGCTGAGACTTAATCGTATTACAAAAGGAACAGCTTCACCTAAATCACAAGAAAAAGAAAACATTGGCTGTGTCCGAAATCACTCCATCATTCCCTACTCCCTACTCCCTACTCCCTACTCCCTACTTCCTACTCCCTACTCCCTATTCCCTACTTCCTACTCCCTACATAGGGAAATAAATGTAGTGGACTATGTAGTGAGCTCAACAGAAAAATCTTTCGGACACTACTCTCGGCGCCGGTAATTACGTCATCGCTGTCGCACAATTAAAACGTACCACATTATTGTCGTCTCACACAATACTTGTTTGTTTACCACTGCAGTTTTATTAAATTAGAGGCTTTTGATTACTTTCCTGTACTTTTTATTTTCATATTTTGTTATATTTTATAATATTATGTATATTTCCCTTCCGCGCAGCCCAGAGAATTTCTGGCAATGCATGATGGGATATCTTGGTCCGGTTAGTGACCATCGGATGTTCACTACATTTCGCGGTGAATTGTGGGATACATTGAGTGCACTATATAGTGGACATGCTATGATCCCTAAGGTTTCGGACACCACTACAAAATGGCGGGGTCACTGTATAGTGCACTATGTAGGGGTTAGGGGGCGATTTCACACACAGCCATTGACTTTACTTCAGTAACGTCCACACACACACACAGAGCTGTCTGACTGCTGCAGCTTTACCTCACGGAGCTGGACAGACATCGGTTTGACGTCCTGTAAACTTGTCTTCTGTGATTTCTTCACCTTCACCAGGCGGAGGTTGTCCTCATCCACGTAGGACACACACAGGATGCACTGCAGCACAACCACCAGAAACTGGTTCATGACACCAGTCTTCACTGCAACAGCTCATATATGATATGATACATGTTCATCACATGGTCTGTGACATCAGACGACATCATCACCTTCTGTTTGTCTCGGACCGACTCCACCTTCCTCTCAGAGTAGTCCTGCCCAACCTCTGCAGAGTAACAGCTGGTTCCAATCAGCCAATCAAGAAACAGGGTCGTCTGCAGGAGATGACATGCAAGGGCACACGCACACACACACACACATTCATATGTCACGCGCTACACAATCAGACCTGTCTGTCTGTCACCATGGTGTCATCCAGGTCAACTAACATATTAAGGATGACTAAGAATGTTCGATATTGGCTTTTTTACCGATATCCGATATTGTCCAACTATTAATTTCCAATACCGATATCAGCCGATACCAAAAAATGCACCCCCCCCACCCAAAAAACGAAATCATTTCAGATAAACAAACAAAAGTAAACAAAACAAAAGTATCTCAAGGAGAGAGGGGAGGAGAAGTAGCTGAAGAGTTTGAAGTATAATATTGTGTAAAAGTTGTGTCATTAAAAAAGTAAAAACCGATACCAATAATTTCCTACATTACATTTTAATGCCAATATCAGCTGACAATATCGGACTGTCTAATGGAGACAATGTGGGCCATGCATTCTGTCCTGAGGTCAACTAGAAACCTCATATGTTCTGCAACTCCACACTGTGACAGAGGGGGAGCTCAGAACGATGGACACTGTGTGGCGTCTCACCAGCGCGTAGTAGGACAGCGTCGATCCGATGTAGATGATGAGCTGAATGACGCTGAACCTTCCTGCCTGCGAAAATCACCAAACACGTGGACTGAGCAGAGGAGCGACACCGTGGAACATGTAACAAACATGCAAACAACACGTACTCTGTTCAGAGTGTTTATAAAACGTGAACGCTGTACCGACCTGTCCGAACACCATGACATCGAACCTGATCCCGAATACTTTGTAGAGTGTTCGCTCCTCCGCTCCGTTCACTGTGTTGTATTTGGCATATCTGACCCGTGGCCGGGAGAAAATGAGAAATAAGATAAACAGCACTACAAACACTGCAGGCCTGATGTAAACTCTATATTTGACCCACCCCATTTTTATTTATTTATCTTGTTCATCAGTTTGGAAAAGAAGGAAATGTATTTCTCCATCATCTTTTAAACTTAGAAAGAATTAGCAAAGTTCTTTAAGGAACACAATCTAATGTAAAAGACAAAATGATTGAATTGTCAGAACAGTGAGTTGTCACTTCATGTTAGTAATAATGTAAAGCAGTGTTTCTGTAACTTTCTGACCTCGACCTGTTTCTTTGAAGCAGTCATGGGATTCTATGAAGTCAACATGATTGTTATTGTTGTTGTTATTGTTGTTATTGTTATTGTTGTTGTTATTGTTGTTATTGTTATTATTATATTAAACTGATGCAATAATGGAAAATGTCGTACAGAACACACACACGCATGCAATTCTGAAAAGTAAATGTCAAAATAACGTTCATTGTACGTCTCTGTGGACACTCTGGACTTGACCTTTGACCCCTGCTGACCTGAAGTTGAGGCCGGGGTACAGCGTCTTGTTGCTCTCCTTCTCATCCAGCCGTCTGAAGGAGTACCTGGGCAGGCAGTGCTGCATGAGCCGGTCCAGGTTACAGTCCCACTTGATCAGGATGCCAATGACGCCACCCTGTGGTCAACCGGGATATTGTTGTTTCAGGTTTATTTTACATATGAACTGTTACAATGACTTTTCCGCCTCTTCAAACTGTAGATAGTGCGGGTGGAGAAGCTTCCTTTATTTTTGTCTGGTTTCGTTTCCTCATTCCACGAGCTCGTGTTAAGTAAGAAGGAAATGACGACGCCCACACAGCTCAAACAAAGACCTACAGTCACATGACGTCCCTCAGCAGCAAAGTGGAGACACTTAGTTTTCATCTATGATTCCATATAAAGACGTATAAAATGAATCGTTAAGTGATCCTGAAATTCCCTTTAACTATTTTTTTTGTTGACAATTGAAACGTTAGCAGTTTATTACAAAGTCCTCACCTCCACAGCCATCTCAGAGAACTGTTCCCCGGCCTCTCCAACCACGTCTCCCAACCTGAAGATGGGACACAGCGAGTCGTTTCCACGGTGACAGCTCCTCAGGTAGGTGTCGGTCATCTGTGGTAGGATGTTTCTTCTGTGGAACCACGTGCACGCGCGCACGCACGCACGCACACACACACACACGCCTGATGAACACTCAGCATCAGCTGATCAATATAAATGATCTTTGATCAGAACATGGTCTCACCGGATGAAGTTGAATGCAGGGAACCTGATGTTGTTTTTGATGAGCACTGTGAAGTTTTCAGCTGCTGCCAGGAGAGCAGGTCTGCATCAGAGGAAAATCAGATTATGATGATGATGATGATGATGATGATGATGATGATGATGATGATGTTGATGATGAAACATTCAGTTGAGCTGATTGAATTGATCACAATGATGAAGGTCTGAAGGTTCTCAGATGATGGTCCTCTCAGGTTCTGCAGCTCTAACTGACTGATGAGAGGGTTCAGCTGTTTAACCTCTGCGGGTTATTTACCTGCCTACAGAGTCACTGGGGTCATTAGGGTCACCTGAGAGGTTAACAGTGCTATAGTTTAGTACTGATGACAGTATGGTAGGTGGCTGAGGTCACCTCCTCTGTGGAGCGATGGCTGAGTATGGAAATACTCACATCTGCTGTCACCGTGTGCAGTGTGTGATGGAGACCTGATGACATTTTACCGTGGAGGGCGGCTTTTGGTTTCGATGGGACACCAGGCAGAAACCTCGCAGGTTTTCTTCAACACGTCAAACTTCACACACGATCCAGTCTGAATCCCTGCAGGAGAGCGACAGAAGACACCCTCAGGTCCCTCAGGTCCCTCAGGCTGCACCCCAACACAGTGGCTGTGCCACTGTGTTGGGGTGGGTGGATAAGTGGGTGGGTGAGCGGTTGAATGAGTGTGTGGGTGGTTGGGTGGGTGGGTGGATGAGGTCCAACAGAGAGCTCCTGTACCGTGGCTCTGTTGCTGCCAGGCTCCTCTCTCACAGTCCTGATCCGTCCCACACTGTCGACCATTAGTGGGAACCTGGAACCAAGAACGAGCAGGTTTTCTGTCAGAGACACAGATGCCTGTAACTAATCCGGTCTCGTCAGAACCAGAACCAGAACCAGAACCAGAATGGGTGGTTGGGTGGGTGGGTGGGTGGATAAGTGGGTGGGTGGGTGGCTAGAGCGGTTGAGTGAGTGGGTGAGCGGGTGAGTGAGTGGGTGGTTCAGTGGTTGGGTGAGCGGTTGAGTGAGTGGGTGAGCGGTTGAATGAGTGTGTGGGTGGTTGGGTGGGTGGGTGGATGAGGTCCAACAGAGAGCTCCTGTACCGTGGCTCTGTTGCTGCCAGGCTCCTCTCTCACAGTCCTGATCCGTCCCACACTGTCGACCATTAGTGGGAACCTGGAACCAAGAACGAGCAGGTTTTCTGTCAGAGACACAGATGCCTGTAACTAATCCGGTCTCGTCAGAACCAGAACCAGAACCAGAAGCAGAACCGCTGTGACAGAACTCACCTCTGGACACTTTCCTTGCTTCTGGTTCTTTGTCACTATCACGTTTGTCGCCACGAAGAAGGAGTTCTTGTTCTGAAATGGAAAATAATGATTTTGAATTCTCGCCCTGGACAAACGTAAAGAATCCAGAGGACACAGCTCCCACCTGTGAGGACCCACTGTGGTCCACCACGTCCCACACCACGTCCCCGAGCCCAGGCACACGGGCCTGAGCTACACCCTTCACCTTGGTGGTGACCGAGCTGACAACCAGGTCAAACTCCTGGTACCTTCTGTTCCACAACATCAGGATGCTGCAGGAGGAGAAACCACAAAGACAAGTCTCTGTCTCATGTCCCCCATACAGTCACATGTCCCCCCAGTCTCATGTCCATACAGTCGCATGTCCATACAGTCTCACGTCCATACAGTCGCATGTCCCCCAAGTCGCATGTCCATACAGTCTCATGTCCCCGCAGTCCCATGTCCCCGCAGTCTCATGTCCCTGCAGGCTCATGTCCCCGCAGTCTCATGTCCATACAGTCTCATGTCCCTGCAGTCTCATGTCCATACAGTCTCATGTCCCTGCAGTCGCATGTCCATACAGTCTCATGTCCATACAATCTCATGTCCATACAGTCACATGTCCCCCCAGTCTCATGTCCCTGCAGTCTCATGTCCATACAGTCTCATGTCCATACAATCTCATGTCCATACAGTCACATGTCCCCCCAGTCTCATGTCCCTGCAGTCTCATGTCCATACAGTCTCATGTCCATACAATCTCATGTCCCTGCAGTCGCATGTCCATACAGTTGCATGTCCATACAGTCACATGTCCCCCCAGTCTCATGTCCCTGCAGTCTCATGTCCATACAGTCTCATGTCCATACAATCTCATGTCCCTGCAGTCTCATGTCCATACAGTTGCATGTCCATACAGTCTCATGTCCATACAGTCTCATGTCCCTGCAGTCTCATGTCCATACAGTTGCATGTCCATACAGTCACATGTCCCCCCAGTCTCATGTCCATACAGTTGCATGTCCATACAGTCACATGTCCCCCCAGTCTCATGTCCCTGCAGTCTCATGTCCATACAGTTGCATGTCCATACAGTCTCATGTCCATACAGTCACATGTCCCCCCAGTCTCATGTCCCCACAGTCTCATGTCCATACAGTCTCATGTCCATACAGTCTCATGTCCCTGCAGTCGCATGTCCATACAGTTTAATGTCCATACAGTCTCATGTCCATACAATCTCATGTCCATACAGTCTCATGTCCATACAGTTTAATGTCCATACAGTCTCATGTCCCTGCAGTCTCATGTCCCTGCAGTCTCTGTCTCTCTGCAGTGTGCATGGACAGATGTTGACATTACAGTCTCATTGTGTCAATGAATGTTTTGAATGTAAATCAACTTTAAGTTTAACTTTAATGAAGTTGATTGAAAGTGACTTTACATCTCTGGACTCTGGAGTTCATTGTTTCATTAATAATTAATAATTAAATAATTAATTACCGGATCATAACATATTGTTCCATTATATTCATGGAACTCGACCTGTTTTCATTCTGATTTTACAAAAAGACAAACGGGTGACTCATGAGGAGGCGTTGTGTCGCCGCCCGCCCGGCGCGTCTCCGCACACACAACGAAACGAACGCCCACTGACCAGATGACGAGCAGGATGGTTCCGTTCAGGCTCCACCTGATGGATCCGAGTCGGACGCTGTGGATCCGGACCAGTTTGTTGGTTTCATACTGACACAGACTGAAGAGGCGCTGGAGCGGCATGATGCTGCTGCTGCGGCCGGACTCCGTCACTCCTCCCCCGGGCACTCCACTTCCTGTGAGCCGGTCACATGTCCACTGCAGCACAGAGGCACCAAACGTCACAACACAACACAACACACCTGTGCACAAACATCACATCTGTGCCTCATTGACCCCACAGGAGCCAAAACACTGAAAATCTAATCTTTTAAATTCATTTTAATTATTGATCTTTAATCAATTGGGAAAAAAGTAAATAAAAAATAAGTCTGGCAGTAAACAAACAAACACAAAAACAGACACACAGACAAACATCAGGTCTGTGCTTGGTTCCTGGTGAAGATGAAGCTGGTGGAGTAGTTTCTGTGACTGAAGCAGATAAAGAGCCTGGTGTCTCCAGCAGGAGACATGTGGACAGGAGTGAGGAGGCGTGAGACAGAAGGACCAGTGTGGAACAAAGACAGTCAGTCTCTGCTGCAGCTGCTGCTGCATAAACAGCTGTGTGTGTGTGTGTCGGGGGGGGGGGGGGGGGGGGGGCGGAAAAAAGGGGGGGGATGCAGAAATATGCAACTTTGAGATTTTCTGTGACCCCATGTGACCTCTGAGGTGATACTGCCTCACAACAGGTGATGAGCCACAGCATCATTACATGTTTTTGGTGCAATTCTTCCACTTCCTGGTAATAATACGAGTCCTGATACTTCCTGGTAATAATACGAGTCCTGATACTTCCTGGTAATAATACGAGTCCTGAGACTTCCTGGTTGTAATACGAGTCCTGATACTTCCTGGGTATAATACGAGTCCTGATACTTCCTGGTAATAATACGAGTCCTGATACTTCCTGGTAATAATACGAGTCCTGATACTTCCTGGTTATAATACGAGTCCTGATACTTTGTGGTAATAATACGAGTCCTGATACTTCCTGGTAATAATACGAGTCCTGATACTTCCTGGTAATAATACGAGTCCTGATACTTCCTGGTAATAATACGAGTCCTGAGACTTCCTGGTTATAATACGAGTCCTGATACTTCGTGGTAATAATACGAGTCCTGATACTTCCTGGTAATAATACGAGTCCTGATACTTCCTGGTAGTAATACGAGTCCTGATACTTCGTGGTAATAATATGAGTCCTGATACTTCGTGGTAATAATACGAGTCCTGATACTTCCTGGGTATAATACGAGTCCTGATACTTCCTGGTTGTAATACGAGTCCTGTTACTTCCTGGTTATAATACGAGTCCGGATACTTCCTGGGTATAATACGAGTCCTGATACTTCCTGGGTATAATACGAGTCCTGATACTTCCTGGTTGTAATACGAGTCCTGTTACTTCCTGGTTATAATACGAGTCCTGATACTTCCTGGTAATAATACGAGTCCTGATACTTCCTGGTAGTAATACGAGTCCTGATACTTCCTGGTTGTAATACGAGTCCTGATACTTCCTGGTTATAATACGAGTCCTGATACTTCCTGGTTATAAAAGGAGTCCTGATACTTCCTGGTAATAAGAGTCACATGACTGGACATGCTTGGTACTTTACTGGACCAACAGCTGAGCTGTCCTGCTGTGTCCCTGATGTCCACCAGCCGGCAGACGTTAGTTCACAGGAAAGTTTTCGAAGAATGTGATAAAAGAATCCATTTGATAAATCTTTGCTTTTTATTACATGAAAAGAAAGATTTGTTTATTTGTGGCAAATCAAATGATGTCCTCAACATCTTTTAACATCTGGAAGCCGGTGGAGGAACAAAAATCACCACTCAACCCTGAAATTAAAAACAAATGTGGGAAACATCCTCAGGCGAACAGCTTCTGGAGCCTTGGTTTGAGTTTGTGCAGCTCACTGTTGTTCTTCATCTTCTGCTGCAGGTCGCTCGCCGCCATCAGCGCCGCGTGAGCCTCATCAAACAGCTTCTCCCCAAGTTCCTTCTTCACCCGCTCTCTCCAGGAGATCAGCCGGGGCCGCTCGGCAAACACGTCCACACCGACTCCGACAGGCTGCAACACACACACACACACACACACACACACACACACACACACACACAGTGGAGGTGTCAGCAGCTACAGAACCACACACGTTTCCTACCTGCTGCAGACTGAACTATACAGTTGTTGTGTTAATGTGCGACTGAGCATTTTAACATCATTACTAATAAGTATTATCTATTTGATCTTATTCTCCATTACCCAGAATGCACCTCAAACACTAAACGCTGATGCGTCAGGTGATCAGTTACAGCAGTGAACTCATCAGGTGAATTAGGTGCAGCTGCAGCAGCAGGTTGTGTAAAGTACACAACCGACACACACTCACCAGCCGCAGTAGTGGTGTTTACCTGCATGATCTCGACGACAGCCACCAGATCAGCCAGAGAGATCCTGTCTCCGGCGATGAAGGCTTTGTTCTGCAGGAACTTCTCCTCCAGCAGGTCGAGCGACTGCTTCAGGTCCTCGACTGCAGAGTCCATCTTCTCCTTTGGCGCCTCGGAGCCCATTACGACAGGAAACAAGGCCTGTTCGGCGCCAGAGGAGACACAAACATCATGTGTGATTGACATGGTGACACCTGTGTAAATAAATATGGACGACGCACACGCTTCTGATCTGCTGTTCCTGATAAACAAACAGGCTGTGAGGCTGTGATTGACGGCTGAGGCTGACTCATGATTAGCTCATAATCATGATCGTGATCACAGCTGGTTGTTTCCACCCTGACTTCTCTTCTAGCGCCATCATCAGGTCAGAGATTCCACTTGTCCTGTGAAACATCTCAATGGACAGATGTGACGTCAGGGAGGGAGGGTATAGTTCTGATCTTCTACCACCACCAAACACCAGCAGGTTAGCATCTATAGCTGTGAGCGTGTTAGCATGCCGCCAGTGGCGTTTATGTACCAACAGTCTACAGAGGGAACAAATGTCTGACATGTGTTTACTGAAGCAGATCAGGTGAGGTGACGGGGTCAATCTGGGACTCGTACCCTGAGCAGGAAGACCTTTGACCCGTGAGCTCTGAGGTTCATGTGCTGCCAGGACAGGTATTCATTAACTCGCGCCTGCCGCTGCAGGTCAGCCGGATACCAGTGGTCCGCCACGGACGCCGAATGTTTCTGCGCCATGTAGGTCAGGATCGCGATGCTGCGACAGACGTGAACAATATTTAAACTCGCCAGGAATGAAGCCTCAGCATCTCGCTCATGTTCCTCCACATGGACATATTTTTACATCGAGTTGCTACATGAGAACAAATCGCGGCTCTAAACGTCTTGATGATGCATCTTCATGCATAGTTGTCACGGTGACAGAAAACACGAGCCTTCATCGTCACTGTGTCACCAAACAAGCAATAACCGCACCTCTCCGTCAGAATGAAGCTTCCGTCCTTCATGACAGGAACCTTCCTCACTGGGCTGATGCGTCCAAACTCCTCGCTGTACTGATGACCTGAGACAGACAACACAACATCAGAGAGCCGCTGTCATGTGATATAAGGATACACGCACACATGTGCCGTGATACCTGCACTCAGCTCCACGGACTTGAACTCAAAGGGAATCCCAACCAATCTGGCAAACATGAAGACAGAGCGGCAGGGCTGGGAGATCAGGTCCAGGTAGAGCTCCATCATGATGGCGTCTGAAGGCTGCAGATGTTCCGTGTCCCCTGCGAGTCCCTCGGTGTGGTCACGCGTGTCCTGCGGCGCCTGTTATGCTCCGTCCGCCCACATCGCCGCCTCTTCTGGCAGACAGTGCGTCGACTTCTCAACGATAGCAACAGTAAGCAGGCCGTCAGGGTTGAGCAGCCTGACCTTTGACCTCGGGTTTGCCAGCCCTTTGGTAAACACTGGCTACACCCTGTCAGCAGCTCACAGTTGTCACAGATAAGAACTCTGTTCTTATCAGTATTAATACATACAGACGCGAGTACTGACGAACCAATTAAATTAAATATTATATTTTTTAAAAACAGTCAAATTAATTGTTTGACAGTTCTTTTGCAAAAACTCATAATTTTATCTGGTTCAACTTTAGTTTTAACTGTAGTTGATTTATTCTGACAAATAACTGGACCAATCAGTGTGTGTGTGCGTGCGTGTGTGTGTTCGCGCAAGTTAAAGGGTTTATATGTTGTTGTTGCAGTTCCTACAAATTAGCAGCAGAGGTCAGTAAAGACCTTGTGTTCCGTATCATCACATTAACACCATTGTCAGTGGAAATCATTGATTCATTTCTTCATAGATGAATTAGTTACAGTCATCGTCAGCTGATCGATAGTTTACAGACATTATAGAACACTAGCGACAGTTAATCACATTCCAGAAGCTGGAACCATTAATGTTTTCACAGTTCTCCATGGAACTTGACGTTTCAATGAAGAAGAAGAAGAAGAAGAAGAAGAAGAAGAAGAAGAAGAAGAAGAAGAAGAAAAAGAAAAAGAAGAAGAAGGCGGCCTTCACCCTTTTGACCTTTGTTTTGTGCCGAGGCCAACCAGGGGTCAGCCAGGGTCACATCAAACACAGAGAACGAGGGTTAATGCCTTCAAACTCACCCCCCCCCCCCCCCCCCCCCAGGCCCGGCCCGGGGGGGGTTAATGCCTTCAAACCCCCCCCCCCCCCCCCCCTCGCAGAAGGCCGGCAGCTGGAGGCTGCTTCGTTTCCATCCACGCCGTCTGCTTCGCATCAAATGGACACATGTGGTCTTTGTTTTGGGAAGTGCGGCTAACACGAACCCATAACCAGCCGAATGAAAATCGCTTTCTCAAATGGCGAGTTTGAGCCAAACGCTGTTCCGGGTCAGCGTTTGCCTTTAAACAGGAGGCGGCACGTCGACAGGAAGCGTATGATTTGATTGAAGTCCTTCATTAAGGCTGACGGCGGCGGCGGCGGCGGCGGAGTCTCTGTGATGTGGAACACTTGATCTGAGCGGGACTCCACCTGTGAGTCAGTTTCCACATATGAATCTTTTGCCAAGTGAACATATGTTTGACATTTCTCCTGAAACGTATAGATCACATGTCTGTGTAGCTGTAACAAGTAGAAGGAGTCGAGATTTATCCTCCAGACCCTGCACACAAGAGCTCAGTGTTGGACTCCGAGACACATGGTGCCTGATGGACTCATTAGCTGTGGCAGGGATCAAACCTGTGACCTTTTTTATGACCAGTCAAACCGAGGACCCACCAGACCACCATGCAACGACAGACAGACAGACAGACAGACAGACAGACAGACAGACACGGAGAACTTTGACGGTTTGTCTGGTACAAAAGCAACAGTCTTCAACAAGCACCAGCAGGTCTGCTTAGTGGCTGTTCTGGAACTGTCAGTCATATCGGCACATGGACTTACACCGTTGTCACGGAGATGTAAGAAACCACATCCTGAATTTGGACTTGCGTCCGAATAAAAACCGTCAATCTTTTGCGTGGCACTCAGTGCACGCCACAGGGAGCAGGACACTGTGAGCGGCGCGTCGCACTCCGCTTCCTGTCAGTCGCCTGAAACCGACAGGAAGATTCTCCTCAGCTCGCTAAGTTTCACGAAGCATGAACACAAACACTGATAGCAGACAGCAGCCTGTCTGACTGATCCACAACTATGGGATACGATGCGTCATTATGACCATAACGTGCACATACAGATGTTTCTTACACACAAACCAGTTACCTCTTGAACGTCACAAAAATCACACGATAAACATCAGCGTGGTTGCGAAAACATCAGAGACACATTTGACCTATTGCCCTTTGTTCTTTGTTCTTTCTACAATAAAAGGATTTTCCAGTGATGATCTGAATATTTTCAGGAGGCAGCGGCGTTTCGGAAATGTTGACAAAGGTTTCAACAGAGACTGGCCAATCACGTCGCATGATTACAAACATACATCTGGTCTGACATCAAAGATCCAGTGAGCCTGGTGAGAGACAGTTTATTTCAGGTGACTCAACACACACACATGAGAGCTTTGACCTTAGCCTCTCCATTCACGCTGCATTCTGTTCAGTGTTTCAGGGCAGATGTTCTCACTGACCACATACTGATGTTTTCGTTTCCCAAACAGCTGCCAGTTGGTTCCAGGTCGACATCTATTCCTTTATCTCCTCATCGAGGTGAAACCGGCTAAAAGATCTCTGTGGTTTCCATCAGGCCCTGCAGCTGTTGGTGCTTTTGAATGGACGCCTCGGTGTGTTTATCACATACACAGGATTCATCATGATAGAGAACAGTGTTCTCCTTTTAGCCAAGACGCACACAAACCCAAAAAAAAAAAATAAAAAAGGCCCACAACAAAAGTGCACAGCGTGGCATTCCCCTGAGCTAATGCTGAGTCGGTGTTTGTGTGTGTGTGTGTGTGTGTGTGTGTGTGTGTGTGTGTGTGATGGGGGTTGTTCATTCCAAGGCCTTGACTTGTTTAACCCCCACAACATCTGCTCGCATATAAAACCCAGCTCCCGCGGCCCCCACTCCAAATACAAATGTATTTATGACGATCATTTCATTGTGCCTGACCGACCAAACTGATCGCCAGAGAAGAAACGTCCCGCCGTCGGCTCATGAGGGAAACTGGATGAACTCCAGCGCGTTTTCTCGGCTAGTGAAACAATGGGTTTGTGCCACAGGCAGGAAAACGTGATTTAAAGGTGTCCACCACAGAAAGGTGGAGGACTGTGCAGGTCACCGCCTCGCAGCCCACACACTGTCACACTGTTTGTCCTTCTCGCGTGTAAACCTTCATCAGCACGTCCTGCGACGCTCCGGTTGTTTTCCAGCTCCTGCGGCAGCAACAGTGACACTTACAGGACAAACACAGGCAGATTCCTGTGTTTATGGGATTTGGCAGTGACTGGAATTCTGATTCTGCAGTGTATTTTTTCGTGCAGCTGAGGGCTGCCGTCATTGGCTGGAACGTGGCCACGTCTCGTAAAGACACAGCGAGCAGGAAGACGTATTGTAACCATCTGCACGAGAGCATGAGATAACGTGTTGATGTAATTCACCTTACGACGCGGGCCAATGCATCGCAGGTCGTTTTAGGTTCGCTCGGCTTACACAACAAAGAGTTTGTCCAAAAAGAAATAGCTTTCCTCTTGAACATAATAACATGGACACAAGGTCTCACTGATCTGAGCATCAGATGAAGGGAGAAGAACTCAATCAGCAAAAACCTGCGATACCACATAAATACAAATAAATAATAACATTCATAAACTGTTTTAATTTCCGTGAAACTCATAAACTGTTTTATCTTTACGGCTGTTATCATAACGGCCGGACGACTGTAATGAGCCAACTGTAGTTTATTGTTGAAAAAAAGCAGAAGTTGTAATCGATCATGCAGGGATCTTACACTGATGTCGAAAACGAGCTTTGCTAACGAGCACCTGATATATTCTGAACCAACGTGCTAACCAACATGTAGCTAACGTCTTCATCTCACGTTTGGCATGAAACTGTATATAAAGACAAACAGTTTCTTTTCCTTCCTCCATTGCTCATTGTTGTTGCAGGACACAGTGTTTGTTGAACACACTGTGACAGTTGTTTGTTGACACTCACAAAAATAACGCACACTCTGCTTGTGTCAGCTGACACACTAACGGCTGAATAAAGAAACCAATCCAGCCACCTCTTTTAGTGTACTTGGCCTTTAACTGGCCTGTGTATGGAATTCGTATGTATGCAGTCAGACATATAACTCAGGTCCAAGTTCAGGAGTCCACGTTTTAATTCACACATTTGCACCAACAATGGAACCATTATTATTATTATTATTATTACTTTTATTATTGTTATTATTATTATTACTTTTATTATTATTATTATTATTATTATTACTTTTATTATTATTATAATTAGTTTTATTATTATTGTTATCATTAGTGTTCTCTTTAAAGGGAATTACACAGACCTACAGTGGATGGTTACTGTTGAATAGTCTTAAACTGTGATATAT
>JAFBJQ010000955.1:210581-313825 GCA_016785345.1 Trinectes maculatus
ACGCAGAACCTGTACCCGCCCCATCAGGACACACTGTGGTCACATGACGCCTGCAGAGGCGAGCTGGTCAGAGTGAAGGGGTGTAGGGGATGTGGCTTCAGTGAGGATGTTGCTATGGATACGTCAACTGAACATGTGGATGGGACTCACTGGCAGCTCAGCGTGTGCTCGGTCACCTGTTTCTCTGACCGCGATGCTGCAGGAGACAGATGACAGATATCGTCACTCTGCTCTGTACCAGCAACACCAAGCTGGAGAGAACAACACCAACCAACCAATATGAAGAGCTCCTCCTCCTCCTCCACCACCACCACCACCACCACCACCACCTGGAACATGACTACATGCTCTGTGTGCTGGAACAAGCAGCTGAAATCTCCTTTAAACAAAGTGAATCACTGGAGTTGGAGATGTGGGGTGAGGAGCGTGGGGGTGGGAGTTGGGGGGGGAGGGGGGTGGGGAGGAGGTGTGTACTATTTGTTCTGTGATCCAGACCCATCAGTCACGGTGTTTCCGCAGTCTGGTGCACATTCCTCAAATCCTGCTGCGTTTCGTTCCTCATAACCTACAACGACGACGCGGTCCGAGTCCTGCGGAGCTGAAGGAGGGCGGCGCCTTCAAACACAACAAAACCCCACTCACCTCTGACTTCACCCACAGCAACAGCCTGCTTTCACCTACTCTATATGTTCTACATGTCACGGATCTGCTGGGAATCTGAACATAAAACACACAAGCTGTCATCACATCGTGTCATTTGAGAGGATGTCAGACAGAACTGATGACTGTATATGGATAACATCTTTTCCCACAGGTTCTCCTGAGCAGCAGCGGAAAAGGAAATGTGCATCATTTTGTGATAGGGGGGAAACACGCAGGTCCCAGTCCACTGCTGCTGCAGCGGACCAGGGCATGAGGTGCATCTGAGGAGGCTCCTCTCTATAATTTGCTTCTGTGGAAATGAGTCGAGCCATTTCCTGTGAATTGCGGCTGCGGGGTGGGGGTGGGGGTGGGGCGGGGGGTTGTGGTTAGCGATAATGGGACACTCTGGGACCTAGTGTCTCCTGAACTGGGGCAAACTTGGTGTTTTTGTGACCTGATCTTGAAGCTGTTGTCATGAACGCGCTGTGGAAAACAAGTGTCCCTCAGGACACTGGATGTTTTCGAGAAAATTCCTCCCATTCTTTCCACTTGTCAACTTGTTCCTGTTTAAAGCTCTTTTCCTTCTTCCCGCTCTTTACCTCTGTCCTTTTTCATTATTATCATGTTGTAACTGATATGAACATTCCGTCCCTCCTTGGTGTTTGAATTGAACTCTGTCTGCGTTTGCAGGTCAGCATCACTGAAAATGACCTTTTTTCCCCACAATGCAGCTCTGTAGATAAAACCTCTCATTATTCTATTCAACATGAATTCAGCTTGAAAAGAAATTTGACTTCTTCTTAGCAAATCCACCACTGCAGTATCAATCTGCCGAGGCAACGTTACAGGTGAATGCAAGATGGCACCGGGAGACGACCGCCATATTCGATAGTGACCACATAGTGTTCGATTGTCAGTGACTTGTTTCAGTAAGCAGCATGTTGCCATGCCAACACCACGGCACAGAGGATTAAAACCCTGCTGTTGTTTCAGGTGTCGGAAAAGTTCCTCGACCTGAAGAAGAGAGGAAAAGCCCCTCACGCTCAGGACCTGGTGAAGGAGACCAGCTCGTCCTACAACACTACTAACGCGTGGAACCGACCTCGCTGCGGCGTACCAGACTACCCGGGCGGGAAGCAGGTACACTACCATGGACGACATCGCCAAAGACGCTTCGTCCTCTATGGGGGACGTTTGGACAAGACGGACCTCACCTACAGGTACAGATCTTTCACAACATTAAAAGACGTGGTGAAACGTGCTGGATCATTTGCTGTTGAAGAACCGGGAGAGGGTGGAGACCGAAATCAGAGCTAAAACAGAGGAAGTATCGGTCTTAAGATTCAAACTCCACATCCTGCTGCTTCCAAAACCAAGCCGCTCGAGCAATAAAACATCCGTGTCCCGTGTTGATATCTTATTTTTGCTGCCTCCTAGTGGCAAACTAAGTCCGTTAACGCAGCTTTAAAGAAGGAAAGTGGAGGGAGGTGATGATTGTACTGCAGCCAGGACTGGCTGGGTCTTTGACATGATGAACTGGGATCACTGATATGAAGCACTTGGAAAATGAAGTCTTGAAAATTTTGATTGTGAAAAAAAGGGGGGGCTGGTTTTCTTTCATCTCAGACCCTGGCACCAGCCAGTGTCTGGCAGTCGTCTGCCGGCTGCTGCCTCTCTGTCTGTGGCTCCTGGGGTCCCTTTCATTCTTTAACTTAACAGTATATTAAGACTAGCGGCGAGCGAGGGGGAGGCGGAGGGAGGCAGAGTGTTTTCATTAGCAGCACCGGCCGCGCACTAATAAGATTCATCTGCACCGGACTAATAAAACACTCAGACGGTGACACCTGGCAGAGCGACGGGGTCGACTGCGACCTCGGCAAGAACTCGCCAAGACAGACCTGGCAGGGCTCCTCCTGCTGCGTCTGTGGCAGCCGAGTGCTGAAAGATTCCTGGTGTTTACTCTCCGTTCAGGATTCAGTCAGTGTTTTGAGCTCAGGATGCAGGTTCGGACATGAACGTGAGGTTTGCTGAGAGCCGTGTTGTTGTAACTGATTAAATGACTGTTGAGGAAACTCAACAGGAGCTCGCAGGAGGCTTGTCGAGGCGGAGGCCCAGGTTTCCTCTGCCATCTATGTTTACAACCACCAGTTTTGAATGCACGTATGTTAAAGAAGCTTCGTAGGACATTGATGAACGTCAGTGTCCATCCACTATCTACCACTTATCCTTAGAGGGTCGCAGGTGGAGCTGGAGCCAATCACAGCGGATTACACCCCGGTCACAGGTCACCAGCCAATCACACAATCACACAGCAACATACAGACGACCAATCACACTCAAATCACACCTGCTGTTTAAAGTCTCCAGTTAACACACACACACACACACACACACACTGAAAAACATAGTCCCTGACACATGAACTACATAAATCACAAAGTGTTAATGTAGAGACTCTGTGGGTCCAATAAATAAACTGAATTCTTCATTCTGAACTATCAGAGCATTTAATCAGCTGTTGGACACAGTCTATTAATTAATTAATTATTATTAGTCTATTATTATTATTATTATTATCACAGTCGATTAAGATTTACATTCACTGGACGAGCATCAATCGTTCGAGTACGTTGAGTGCACGCGATGTGTGTTTGTAATGAGTGAAGGAGAAAATCGATAAGTGCAGCAGGTGTAGGAAAAAACATGTTGAGAGGAAATGATCCAAGTTGATCTGAAAACTCCTGTGGAGCACGGCAGACTGGTGTGATGGGAGGTGTGTGTCCATGTCAGGCAGTAAGCTGCAGGTGCTTCTGACAGGAACCTGCATGTCGCAGGAGTAACTCCAGCATTATCCATCACTGAAACCTGCTGTATTTATCCATAAGCTCAGCCCTGTAGGTCTGATGAGTCATATTTATAAAGTATTTCGTCTCTAATCTCTTGGGTATTTGTGCAAAAAGTGATAAGCTGAAGGATTTTAAAGCTATGTGACCTTTGCCCTGAGAAAAGTCCCTTTGTGCAAACTTGGACACAAATATTTGCAGGACTCTGCAGGAGCCTTTCAAACCGTGTTTGCACAAGAACATTGTTGATCAAACAGGAATCAGCCCCCCCCCCACCCACCCACCCAAAAAAAACCCCACCAGGTTTCTACATCACATGCTTTTTAAATCTTTCGGAAAACGTCCCAGCTTCTGCCCCACCCCCTCCTCCTCCTGCTCCTCCTCCTGTGGTATTTACACTTTTAATGCGTCTCTGAATTAAAACCACATTTCCCATAACTCCCGCTGCTCTGCATCTTGACAGGCACTTAGAAGAATGTAGAATTCTATGTCTCATGTCTGCTCCTCATCTGACTCCAATTTATTGGATCACTATTCGAAGCAACACTGAAATCTGACCCACAACGACCAACTCATCGCACAATAAACCAGTGGTTAAAGGAATCGTCACAACACAAATGTATTTTCTTTACTCTGTGTGTGTGTGTGTGTGTGTGTGCGCGTGTGTTGAGCACTGACCTGGAGTCTTGCTGAACTCAGCATAAAGTGTGGAATCATGTCAGCATGAATCAGCTGTCCACTGTCCAAAGGTCAGAATCTCCAACCAGCACCTGAAATCACAGGGTTTTACAAGTCAGATCATGTCTGTGTCATCTGTCGACCACGGTGCAGCGTGAGGTCATCGTGAGGTCATCGTGAGTCGCACCGCCGCGCCGTGGTTATTTCTGTTTCAACATGATGCTGCCAGCTTTGGTTGCACTTGGCCAAAAACCAGAACCTGCGTTCACCTGCGTTCAGGTGTGATGGACGGGATGAAACACGTCCCGGCAGATTTCAGTCTCCTCGTCTCGCTCACTTTTTTTTTTAAGTTCCCAAAATGTCAAACTGCTCCTTTACAACTCCATGGTGATGTGACTGCCAGTTAAAGGAGCAGTGCAACATTTAGAGAAAATGCACCTTTGCCTTTCTGGTGGCGTTAGATAACGGGAAACTCAAAAGACAAAAGTGAAGTTTGTTGCTGTTTGTCGTTGGAATACTCACTGCAAACTGAATCATTCCTCGGATACCGCTCTTCATGCTAAGCTAAGCTTAGGCTGGAGGCTGCAGATGTGAGAATGTCAAGTTTGTTAAGATATTAAACTTTATATCATCTCTGTCTTATGTTGACTGCTTGATTTATTCCAAAGTGAAATCTGAGGTTTTGTTCTCATTGACGGAAACGTTCATTTGCAGATTTGAGGGATGGACGCCAACTACATCTCATGTTTTATATGATTTATGATGCGTTGGAGTCAGGTTCGTAAATTGAGGAAGTCTTTTGTCAGTTATCACACTGGGTGGTTCGATCACAGAGGAAGAGGGAGGAGACCGTGGTGCTGTGTTTATTCAGCAGCCTGAGGGTTCTGCATCAGAAACATCACCTCCCCCTGCCGAGGAGGCGGCTATCAGATTAGAGGGAAGTGTTCGAGGCCGGTGGTCCCTCTCTGACACTGACATTCTGTGTGTGTGTGTGTGTGTGTTTGGGGTTGACACCTTCACTGGTTTCTCCACAGGATCGTCCGCTTTCCGTGGCAGATGGGGGAGGAGAAGGTCCGACGTGTCTTCCGGGAAGCGCTGAAAATCTGGAGTGACGTCACGCCGCTCACCTTCACCGAGGTCCACAGCGGGAAGGCCGACATCCGCATCGACTTCACCAGGTGAGACGGGAAAAACCTGGAAACTGTCTGACTGACACATGGAGACACACAGAGCCACTGTCAGGAGATTAAAACGGTGTCTTTTCATTATGATCAGTTAGTTTACTGATTTATTGTAGATCAGTGGATTCATCATTTTGTCCATGAAACATCAGGTCACTGTCCGTCACACTACACCTGAGCCCAGCTGATCAAAAGCCATAAACATTTGTCTGAGTGAGATACTTTGTTTTCTACATTTTAGTTTTTAAATCAACCTAAGAGTAACCCTGATTCGTGTTGTATATTCTGCTGTCGTAGTTCTGAGTGTGGGCTGTAGAATCAGATCAGATAGAATCGGCATGTGGACAAAGGGCTTTGTTACAAAAGGCTCCTCAGAGACAGTGGAGCAGGAAAGAGAAGGTAGATAACAAACTCCACAGCGTCCCAGGATCTGGCTCATCTTGGAAATGACCTCATCGTTTTGTATGTGGCCAGGTTTTGTTTCTTCTTGCAGATATTTTTCTTGATTTTTTTTTTTTTCACTCGTCCTTTATGATCTGACAGGTCACAGCAGTCATCGTTTGACCTGCTGCATGAAGACACAGAAGAAAACATGGAACGTTCGCAAAGATGACAGGAATGCTGTCAAATAAAAGAATAAAAATAACCTGAGGGAAACAGGGAATAGATTATTGAAAAGTCACATGACAATGTAAAATCAGTCGAGCGTTTGTTTTATGAACCTGCAGGTACTGGCATGGAGACACCCTTCCCTTCGATGGCCCAGGTGGGATCCTCGCTCACGCCTTCTTCCCCCGGACACACAGACAGGGCGACGTTCACTTTGACTACGATGAGTCCTGGACACTTGGAAACCACATGGGTGAGTGTGACACTGAGAAGTTAAAGCCATAACAACATAAGAGTTATTGGAAGGAACCGTGCATCCATATTTCCATACAGGAAGATCATCTATTTCCCCCAGGTATCAGGATTACTGCGATTACTACGACTTTGTGTTTGGTAGTAAAACAGTCTTTCTCTGGACACAGACAGGGAAACAGGTATAACGGCTTGTTCCTCCTTCCCTTTAGGAACAGACCTTCTCCAGGTCGCCGCCCATGAGTTTGGACACGTGCTGGGTCTGCAGCACTCCCGCGAGCCGGGAGCCATCATGTCCGCCTACTACACCTTCTCCTATCCACTGAGGCTGAGCGAGGACGACAAGCAAGGCATCCAGTACCTGTATGGAGCTCATCCTCAGGTCCTGCCAACACCGCCACCTCCACCGCCACCTCCTCCTCCTCCTCCATCCAACCCAGAGACCAACGAGATCCTCACGACTGTGAGTCAAGTGATGAATCGTTTACAGAATCTAAAAATGTGACGAAACGGGAAGAAATGATCACATTTGAACTAAATAAAAAAAAAAACATCACATAGAAGAAAATAATGAGAAATGATAATGGGATATCTATAATACCTGATATTCCTAGTGCCCAGGATGACGTTTCATTTTCATTTGACTTGTTGATGAGAAGGAAAACTAAAAAAAAACACTGAACCACCGGTGAACCTCTCCGGTCATCATCCCGTCACAGTGTGTCTGATGTGGGAACCGCAGATGATGAATGAGAGAGACTCGCTGAAGAAGAGGCTCCACGTCAGAAACGTTTTACACTTTGCTTCAACTCCCAGTGAGGGTTTTCTGTCTCCAGTGAAACTCTCAGCTTTACTTTTCTTTACTTTTCGTTGGGATCCTCTCAGGGAATAAATCGCCTCTTAAACACTTCATCCCCCCGCAGTAAAAGTCCCGGCTGAAAAGTTGCGTTTGCGTGCACCACTGCATGTGACGTGTCTTTATTTGCAGCCTGACGCCTGCCAGACGGACTTTGATGCGGTGTCCATGATCCGAGGGGAGCTGTTCTTCTTTAAGTCGGGCTACGTGTGGCGGATCAGGGACGGGCATCTGGAGAGCGGTTACCCGGCGCTGGCGTCCCGTCACTGGAGGGGGATTCCCGACAACATCGACGCCGCCTTTGAAGACAAGTCTGGGAATATATGGTTCTTTCAAGGTGAGTGAGCGTCTGAGCTGCTGTCATGTGGTTTGGTGTTTGGTGGGGGACGGGGGAGGGGTGGATGATACTTGTGACAGTAACAGGTGACAGAGAGAGAAAAGAGAAGAATGTTCTTATCATGAGCGTATGAATGTTCAGTTCAGAGGCCCGTGTTGAATTCATCCTCTCACCTTCAGAGAAGCAGGTCAAAGTTCAGCAGACGGATCAGCAGGAAAAGGACTTTTGGGCCTTGGTTCAGTATTGTCTGCGACGGCGGCGAATGAAGACGAGGGTCTTAGTTAACGATGACCAAAAGTCTTAAGTCATGGCCACCATTCACCCTCTGTCTCGACAGGGGACAGCTACTGGGTGTTCGATGCTGAGATGCAGATCAGAGGGCCCGAGTCCATTGGCAGTTTGGGTCTGTCGGTGTCCGGCGTCCAGGCGGCGCTGCGCTGGGGCCACGACTCCAACTACAACACCTACTTCTTCAAGTCAGGCAGCTACTGGAGGTTCAGCCCCCGCGAGAACCGGGTCGAGTCCGCGTACCCGCGCAGCATGCAGGAGTGGAGGGGCGTCCCCGACGACGTGGACGCTGCTTTCAGGGACATCTACGGTAAGCCCCCCCCTAAAAGGTCAAAGTCACTGTGACCTCTCAAAACCCTAATCGCGACAACATGCAGGTCATTCGTCCAGTCAGACTACTTCCTTCATCTTTCATCATTCCAGCTGCACAGAAACACTGCACCACTGCCGTTTGCTGATTCCAACATTACGCAGATGTTTAAAGGTGTAGCTGGAGATGGATTTTGGGCCACGTCCTTTTTTTTTAGGTGACATGTTCATTACTAGACACAGATTTGACCTTTAACCCTCTGGTTTTCAGGCTACGCTCACTTCATCCGGGGACGACAGTACTGGAAGTTTGATCCTGTCGGCATGAATTCGTTGGAGGGCTACCCCCGCTACGTCGGCATGGATTTTTTCGGCTGTAGAAACATGTGAGAACACCTGAATGAAGAGGTGGTTCTGGAACAAAGGCGTTTTTATGGTTCTGATTCGAGGGGATGAAACCATCTCCTTAAACCTGTGTATTCTTTTCTCCATTTATCGATACGCTGATCAACTACACTTTCTTCTCAGGAAAAATCAAGTGACAGCGCCTCAGGCTCGGCACCTCCTGTGCAGCTATACTCAGATTGATTTTGCACATTTTGTCACCATCAGGCTGAGATCTGGGCCCTGTCTTACCATACTGATGTGAACTGTCTCACCTCTTCCCTCTGAGCCTGACAGTTCTGTCTGTCTGTCTGCCTGTCTGTCTCTGTGGCAGATGTTTTCCATTTCAGTAGTTTCTTTAGTGTCTCATTCTGGATGGACCTCGTGGTCCTCCAGAGATTCTGAGCTTTTCACTTTTTGACTTTGAACATGCTGGATGGACTTTCTAAGCACTTGGGATTTCTTGCCCTGAAGTGAGTCTCTCAGGCATCACTCACTGTCACACTGTGTCCACTTACTAATGATGAAGCTTCACAACAAATGTGATGCAACGTTTCCCCTGAAGTCAAAGCTCAGTGTCAGGTGGCGCCTGACCCTGAGGGGTTACCAGCTTCAGTCCAGGTTCATTCAGGTTAACTGGAGTGTCGCTGATGAGTGACAATCACATCACACTCAAAATGACACATTTTAATTGGTTCAACTTCGCCTCGTTCTTCTTAAACAATACACTTGTATTGATTTTCTTTTCAAACTGATGGAAAATATTATACACAAGCTCGTGTGACTTGACAGTTCAGGCCTTTGATCTCGTTAATCTAAAAAAAAAAGAGCAACCTCTGTATTTATTTTCCACACGTTGCAGATGTTAGTCAGTCTGGATGCTTCTCTCTGTTGTTTTTACTTGGCCTTTTTTAGTTTTCATCTTTCACACGTAGAGCCTGTGACATTTTGTGATGTCACTCCTTGAAAACACTGTGGGTGTTGAGCTGTTGCCACTCACCTGTCTGCAGGCCTCCGTTGCACGTAAAGCTCCAGAGCGCCATCTAGAGTGCTGCAGGAGACGACGTTCTCATGTTGTGTGTTGTTCTCATCCTTGATGAAGTTGTTGCTCTTCCACGACATGGTGCTCCCTTCAGGTTGCTCTGGGTAACGCTCAGGGACGTCGGCTGCAGTGAGGATCGGTGGTTCTCAGCCTGCGCTCGTGTCAAAACAAACTTTCGTTAACCGCGTCGTTACCAAACACGTTTCCCATACATTTACCGTGAAGTCCAAGTATGATTTGGACTACTCTTGCTTTCAATTACATTTAATAGAAAAATATAAGTAATTTGTCCAATTGTAAATTCTCACACACACTCACACACACACACACACACACAGATGCCATCTCTTCGTACAGGACTTCAGATTCATCTGGTGAACTGACGCAGCAGTAAAATGGTGGTTATACACTGAAAAGTGAGTATTAACAATTACATTGATTTAAAGTATGGTCACATTGGTCCCAGGAGATTTTACATCTACCTTGCCCATCTAATTGCATATTTTGATACTGAATCTTTTTTACTCACGTAATGGTCACATGGTCACATGATGACCTGTTTGTGGTTGGTTGAGAACGGCCGTGTCCCTGGCTGCAGCACCTGAAGCCCCTGCGTTCATCACATGTTAGTTTGTCAGTGCAGGACACTGATGAGTCATTTCCGTCATTACAGACTATTTGTTTCTTTACAGTCTGTTGTTATTTTGTTTTTGTTGTTCGAATCATTTCTACAAACAATTTCAAGTGTTAATCAGTGAAAAATATTTATACACCATTGACTCATGTACATACATGTCTTTGATTATTATTTTGTCTTACCCATATGTAGCCTGTACCTTGTACATTGAAATGTTTGAATTGCATTTTTTTTATTCTAATAAAACCATAATCTTTTTAACAAACTGCTGCCTGTGGTGAGACATCAAACCTGCGTCATCACATGTATCTCACACATACAAACCTGGACACGTTTATATAATGTTAATTAGGGGTGTCCTGATACCGGTACCAGGACCAATATCAGTCTCCTAGACTCGTACTCGCAAAATACTCTGATGCTCTACACCAAGTAAACCTGACAAAATGTTTCAAAAACACAAATTTGACATCTTCCCAATGTTTTCAGTGTTCATTTGGACTGGAGAGTGACAGTGATGTTCCCTCTCCCAGGACGGACAGAAGTGTAAAGGATCCCAACATAAAATCTGATTAGTTCATTCTCAGTCACAGTTCATTTGTTAAGCGTTTATGTTCTATAATTGCTAGAATTAGTTACGTAACCACTGTGGTGCCGAGGTGGTGGCGAAGTGGTTATAGAATCGGGCTTGGGACCAAGAGGCTTTGGACCCGGAGGTCACCGGTTCGACTCCCAGCCCCGCCGAAGACTGGGTGATGCGCCACCATTCCCGACCTGAGCTACCATCAAGCTTGGGAACGTGATGGTTGAAATTGGAGAGGCGCCGCCATCTGCCGTCCACCACCTTGGGCCCTTGAGCAAGGCCCTTAACCCCCAAAATTCGCTCCCTGGGCGCTTCCCTCGGGGGGGCAGCCCACTGCTCCGCATGCTACTTGATGTATAAAATGTTGACCTAACTAAAAAATGCATGTAAGATGTATGTGGAATGCAGTGACCTAATTTCCCAATTTGGGATTAATAAAGTATGTTCTCTCTTCTCTTCTCTCTTAAATGGTCAGTTCACACAATGACAAAAAGACACAAACTAAAACGGAGGAAATATGACTATGTGTCCAAATGTCTATAATGTAAAGGAGACAGACATTTTATCCTGAAGTACTTTTAATTCTTTTTTGTAATTCGGGTGAACTGAGCCTAACCCTTTAAGGAGGAGAGTGAATATTCGTCCTGTTCGAGCAGGTTGATAAACCTTGAAGTTGCTGGTTGTGTTCATGTTTTCTCCAGTGCCTGTTTGCTTTCGGCTGTTTTTTCCTTTGCCTACACGACGACGTCTCCTCATGACTCCGTCTCTTTCTGCTGATGCTCAGCGGTTTGGAGCCACAAGCTCTTGTCCACATTCCACCTTAATGATACAGTCGCGGGCCTGTTTACCGCACACGTCCCTCTGGGCTGTTGTGAAACTGTCAGGCTGCAAATTTATAGGTTTTTTCTGGAGCCAAGTTCTGTGTCATGGACGGTTTTAAATGCAGGTATATGAGGAGTAATTCTACTGTAATATCAGGGTACTTGAGTGCTGACTGTGTTATCAGGATGGTACCATGCTCAGCAGAAACGTAAGGGCCATCATAGGTTGGCTTTTATTGTGAAGGGTTCAACAACTGGTAAACAATAACAGCAAGTCTGACTTCATGTTTTGAAATCCTTGTCTCCTCTAAGTATTTTACATGTTACTAACCTGCATTTAATGTGACCTGTACCATGTCATCATGTACTGAGTAATGATCCATCTAAGTTTGTATTGCAATAAACTTCCACTGGAGACATACAGGAAACAGAACCAGATACTTTTGAACCAAAATGAGAAACTGACTTCACAGTATTGACTTTTCTCCTATGATGACTCTATTGATCAGTATTTTGACAGTTACCACACAGTGTTGACGTACGTAGACACGGGCTTCAGTATAAAAACTAGCTGTTTCACAACAGCTCAGGTTTGACGTTTTCCTTTGAGAAAAGTTAAATTCCATGTAAAATGAAGTGAGGTGTTGATATCACTGTCATCGACATAACAAAACCCAGTGATGAGCTGTGTTTAACCTGAAGGCCTGCAGCTGTTCCGCCTGTCCGCCCGCGTCGTCTTCCTGGGTCAGGCCTCCATCATCATGCTTATGTCATCATGCTTATGTCGTGTGGAACAGACGACATCTGCTCATCCACATGAACCTCCTGAACTTCCAGCGCCCATTTCTCCCATTTCTCTGTGCTGATGGCGTGTTCACTGCTGCTCGGAAACTCCAGCACGTTCAACCTGATAATTACAGCACACAACATTTCACATGTAACCAACATCATGTGGCCACACTTTAACTGCATCTCGTAAACACAATCAAAACTGTCACGACAAACGTGCCTCGTTCTCTTTACAGCAGAGTTATACTGTATATGACCAACCGGAAGACACAGACCTCAACCAGCAGCAGGACCAGGAGCTGCACGACTAACTAGGTTGGGTTGACTCATCTGTTTGTATTTGTGTGGAGAGGAGCAGGACGAACCCGTGGCTATGTCCCCTGCACAAACAGCCTGACATCCATCAGCGCCATCTGCTCACTGTGCACTTTCACCCGCAGCCTGTAAACAAACCCTCCGACAACACATAATGAAGAGGTCAGCCAACTCATGCCTTCATCTGAATACTACCGACTATTCATGATAAACCACAAAACCAAAGAGAAAATCAAGCTTTCACTTTTTTTTATTTTGTAAGAATTATTAAAATGTACAAAAGACGACAAGAATAACATAATATATTATCTGAGACTGGCTGAGTGATGTTTTTTCTCCCTCTGGTCAAGTGAAGAAAGTCAGTGGTCAAGGTGAGAGCAGCTTCTCCACGCTGAGGGTCGTTAGGGAAACAGGACATGTTGTACCAGGGCTTTGCCACAGGGGACAAGACATTATTCATCATAAAAAAGCAACATGGCGAACGGTGGACTGAGGACCCAGTCTGGCAGCGCATGGAGGGGGAAACATCTTTGCCGCCGATGTTGTGAACTGTGACAGACTCATACCTCTATCCAGTCAGCACCGTTCTTATAAGGGATGGAGGAGCAGTGGCACAGTTGCTCTGTTTACCATGCAGGCGCCGTGTTCGCCAGTCGCCTCATTCGCCTGAGGAGCAAACAGGAAGAGTGTCAACCAAACAGAACAACAACAACATCCGACAACACATAATGAAGAGGTCAGCCAACTCATGCCTTCATCTGAATACTACCGACTATTCATGATAAACCACAAACCCAAAGAGAAAATCAAGCTTTCACTTTTTTTTATTTTGTAAGAATTATTAAAATGTACAAAAGACGACAAGAATAACATAATATATTATCTGAGACTGGCTGAGTGATGTTTTTTCTCCCTCTGGTCAAGTGAAGAAAGTCAGTGGTCAAGGTGAGAGCAGCTTCTCCACGCTGAGGGTCGTTAGGGAAACAGGACATGTTGTACCAGGGCTTTGCCACAGGGGACAAGACATTATTCATCATAAAAAAGCAACATGGCGAACGGTGGACTGAGGACCCAGTCTGGCAGCGCATGGAGGGGGAACATCTTTGCCGCCGATGTTGTGAACTGTGACAGACTCATACCTCTATCCAGTCAGCACCGTTCTTATAAGGGATGGAGGAGCAGTGGCACAGTTGCTCTGTTTACCATGCAGGCGCCGTGTTCGCCAGTCGCCTCATTCGCCTGAGGAGCAAACAGGAAGAGTGTCAACCAAACAGAACAACAACAACAACAACACATCCATTGTGGTTCCCTCTTGAGATGATGTAGGCGTAACATAAACTCCATTAATCAATAAATAATAATGAATAATCTTTATCATTACTGAGACAAAGACACATCTCCCTCTACAGGACAGATTTATCTCTGACTAACAAATAAAAAGTATGACTGAGATAATAACTAATGTTCAAGAGAGACCAGGTGGCATAAGACAAACCGACACTCACCTTGTGTTTCTGTCCTGGTCTCTGATCTTCTTCTCCATCTCGGCATCTGTCAGAGTCTCCAGCAGGGGGCACCACTGGTCCGCATCGCCTGTGTTTCGAATGGCTATCTCCACTGTGGGAAGTGGGTTCTCACTAAAACACCCACAACAAAAGACAAGTGATTCAGTTTGTCCTTCAGCCGCACTGACGAACAACATCCATCTTCCTTTTTGGATGTTTACTACTGATATAAGACACAGAAGTCATTTTTTTCCACCAGCGTTTCCAAGAATCCTGAATCCAGAAACATGCAAATTGCACTGGAAGCTTCAAAGACAGACACGTGTAATATTATGACATATAAGTAAAACATTTTCCATGTTTTTAATGGAGACCTGGAAAAGCAGCATGTGCAACAAGGTCATGAGACAAACCCATAATCATGACGCTGCTGATGTTTCTGCAAAACATCTGAACTCAGTGGAAAAACAGAGCAGAAACATGTGAAGAAAAACAAGCGTGAACATTTGTTGAGGTAACTTTATGCATGTAAATGTTGCTGTTTGAAATGACTTTTGTTCTGCTCTGAACAAAAGTCTGACAAAAAACATACTGCTCGTCAGCCCAGGGTCTATACAGTGTTCTCTACCCTTGTCAGGACCGGGCGGAAAAGACAAGGAAAACAACAGCAGAGACAAAATGTGCAACTGTTGACAGAGACTGAAAGCAACCACAGACAGAAATCACTGACAAAATATCCACAGTCAATAATATGAATATAATAAAATTAGCAAAAATCAACACTGAATTTGCCTTGTATTGTCTCTTTTTGTGGACATGTTGTCCACACCAGACAGGAAAATGACGCCCAGTCCTCAGCAGCTGTCCGGCTGCGTCCAGCCACCTGGGACCATTTCGCTTTTATTTCACCGTGTTTATTAACCCCCTTCAACACTTGTTAGAAACAGCGTGTCAGTCTACATTTCAGCACAGATACTGAGTACTAAGACTTGGATGTTACTGAACAACAAACATGGATCAGACAAGCATAGACTCAGACACATGCTTAGGTTTGTGTGGTCCTGTGTGTAGCAGTACCTGAAGGCATACGTCCTCTGGTGCCAGCTCAGCTGGCCACGGATGCTGTATGCGATGGTAGTGACAAATTCTCCACCCAGGCCGAGTTCAGAGCAAAGCTTCAGGGCAAACTTCTCTGGAGAGTTCTCCCTCTCAGACATGTCCCATTCAAACTGGTCCACCAGAGAGATGTTCCCAACATGGATGTTCAACTAGAACACAGAGAGATGGTTAAAGAGAAAAAGACCTCACGGATATTGGAGTAAAGACGCCCATTGTGTGCTGCTGACGGTGTCGAGCGTTACCTTGATGATGACCCTCTGGTCTGTTTGATCCTCCAGGATGCTGTCTGTCGGGTAAGACTCGATCTGCTGTCGGATGGCGGAGGCGATGGCTGGGACAAAAGCCAATGGGTTGAGGTCCAGGTCATCGCAAAGGATCTCTGCAAACATCTCAGGCGTCATCAGCTTCTCTAAAAATATGTCAGAAGTGAAAGGGAAAATGTTTTTTCGTCTCTCCTGTGGTTTTGTGACAAAGCTTTTGAGAGCTCAGAGAAAGTGAGGGTTACCATTCATGTTCCAGGTGAAAGCATCTCTGAGCTTCTGTCCCTCGATCTCCATATCCAGACGGATTGGAACCAGAACCTCAGACTGAGTGGCGTTCTCGTGGATCACAGCTGGATCGTGGTCATCAAAGCTGAGCAGAAAAAAAAGACAGTCGATTAAATGTTTATTTAACACCTTAGCATTTTGGGGGGGGGGGCATAATGAAAAGCTATTCAATCACACTCATGAAAAACCATGTAAATCCATCATAAGCAAAGTTTCTGAGAGGAAAGCTACTCTCTCCTGCTGCTTACCACAGTGGGAAGGTCCTCTTCTTGTCGCGGCCCAGTCGGCTGCGGTTGATGGTGGTGGAGCATGGAACCGCGTCCAGGTGGTGGGAACTGTTGGGTAGCGTGGGTACCCACTGACTGTTCCTCTTCGCCTTCTGTTCCCTGGTGACAAGACGCGGCACATATGAAAACATGCCTTTACTTTTTCTACTTTAAACGCTTACATAAAAAAAAGATCGATCCCATCAACTCACAGACCTGAAAGTTTAGATCACATATTACAGTCTGACATAAAGTTTTAGCAATAACAGAACGGGGATATTACATGTGACTGACATACCTGAGGTAGGCGGGGGGCTCGGTGCTGATTGAGACTGCTTTGTACTTCTCATCGTTACCTTCAAGGATCTCCTCCACCTCAGAGGCCTTCAGCAGGGTCACACTGGTGGCCAGCTGAGTGTAACCATGATCTGAATGAGTCACACAACGTTAAAGTTAAATAAATGGTAGCTGGTTGTAACAGTCTGAAGAAATACAGTAGACAAATGAATGCTGGAGACAAACTGTTCCCGACAACCAGCGGTTGATGTAGAACATCTGCACGACTACAATCGACTAACCATGTGACGACTCCACTATTTTCTTCCTCTCTTCTACTGATGCCAGCTTCCTCCATAGTGACGGATACCTTTTATACAGGGAGCCTCTGAACATACGGAGATAGTTTCCCACCTGATGACAAACACACACAGAAACAAAACATAAAGAATCAACAAACATGAAAGCAGATTAATTTACTGGTTCATTACCAGTGCTACGACAACAAACGTACAGTCAGACCGCTCAGCAGCTTCACAACCGACTGCACAACCGACCTTCTATGGGTGAAGTTAACTGATCCTGTTACTGTAATTATTCTCTCTTTACTGGACATACCCTCCTATTTACAGTAGTAAACACACTAGAGACACACGGAGTCAGTTAAGAGAGAGTTTATTGATATTTTACTATGTTTATTGCTTGTACAAGTTTATTATCTTCTACAGTTTCATGCTGTTTCATAGAGGGAGAACAACATGACCTCAGGCAGTGGGGAAAAACAGCAGCCATTTAATCTTGTGTAATTCAAACAGGAATAAAATAGTCGTTAGCAACGGCTTGTACGATAACTGCCTATAGTCAAGTAACAGCAGTTTCATCAACTATACAGTTTTTGTCTAACTAAAAATGTAGCAAGTAAAACGGCGTTTTGTTGTGATTTGAGCTGTGTTATCGCCGTTAGCTGTTTCGCTAAATGCTAGCTAGCGAAGTCGAAAAGAAAGGTTGAACCTGTTAGAGAGGCCAAATGTTTTCAGGTCAAACTTCACCCCGCTACATCGACGTGTAAATTAATGCGATTCCTCTCGGTGGTTGTTCTGAGTTAAGCTGACACAGGTCAAACATGAAATGAATGGGTATACACCGTCCACCATCTCTGCTAGCATATCTAGCTAGCTTAGCTGCTAGCGGAACAACTGCCGGATGAAAACACAAACCAGAAACGACAGGTCTCCGACGAGCCAGTGAGGAAGCACTTGGTGGGAGACGTTAAATATTTACCTCCGATCCGATCATGTAAAAGTCTCCGCCATCCTCAAGCTGAAATTTCACCGGTTTCTGCCCGAACGTTTTGCTAAGCGCCATACTGATGTCAAATAACAAAGCTCTGTGCCACTGCGCAGGCGCCAACAACGCCAGCTTTCTGTCGCTGAGAAATGACGTTGAAACCAAGCGTCATCAATACGCGCAACAGTTTTGTTAGGGTTAGAAATATTCTTTAAATATGATTCAACTTCTTACAGTGTTTCTCAAATTATTTTATCCAAAAGAAGAACGTAACTAGAGAATGTAACTAATTTTGGTACTTTATGTTTACTCGATTACTTACTCACTCGCAATTAATAAAATCAATCATATTCTCACTGAAGAACTTATTCATCTAATCAGTAAAATATCACTTTGGTTCTAGTGTCACATCAAGAAATGACAAATAAGTCTTTATACTTTCAGAAACGTAATGTTTATTCATATATACATGAATATATTAATCTATAACCAAGAAAGGAGATAATGTACAGTGCAAAACAAAATCTCTATATACAAACAATAAATAAACAAAGACATAATCAAGGACTGACTTGTATTCTTGACAGTTTTTTTTTCTTCTTGGGAAAAGTAGGAAAACTTAATTAAAGAGATGATTACAAAAGTTCAGAAACCCTTTGTTAAATTGAAAAATGGCACCGAACACATCAGGAGGAAAAAAAAATAACACACCACCAGACACACCGCACCAGCTGGTTTCCAGTTGTTTTTTTTTTCTTCACCTTGTAAACGCAGCGTTTTTGTTCAAACTTCCACAGAATCAGGTCATATCACAAAGGGTATGTCATGTCAACACACGATTACAACACGCCGCCCATGCCTCATTAGCACAGAAATACTCGCAGGGTCCTCAAAGTCATCTCAAATTCCACTCATGTGCACAATCTTTATGTTCCCGACTTGGTGGAGAAGCGGGGAGCACAGGTATGTACGAGGCAGAGCTGCTGCAGAAAGTCCACAAACACACAGAAGTAACTTCAATGTGATCTAATTAAAGGGCCAAAGAGTTTTCATTCCAAACAAACACCGCTGGTGCTGCGTTCAAGTTATGCTGGGAAGTCTCTTCTGGTTCTTTCATACAGTCAGCACATCTCACGTCAACTCAGTGAACAGAGTGAGCATGACCCACTTTGTGTTTGTGTGCATCGACATCCTGATACCTCCGAGACACAAAGCCACATTGTCGTTTAGAAACAATTAAGAGGATAAGAGGACATCAGCAAGCTTCACTGTCACGGCCAAATACACACAACACTTTGTTTCTTTTGACACACAAACACAACTCCTGCTGACCCACATACTCACTCTGGCATGGATGAATGAATGACGGCAACCAGCTCTGCTCTGTGTTCAACAGTTAGTGAAGGACTATAAATTGTTGTTTCGCATGTCTTTGTTCTACTTTCTGTGGTTTTTTTTGTCTATGATGTTGTATTGAATTAGTTCTCAATCCTTCTAACTTTGTGTGTCTGCAGTTGTCGGTGGTTTGTGTTTTTAAGGTCAACATCTTTAGTAGGATCCAGCAGAAGTCAGACAAATAACTGCAGCTTTATCCGTCACCTGTGATACTACACATTTAAATGAAGAGTAAAACTGTTGATTTACAGCTGAGTCTCTTTCCGGCAAAAGTCTCACACTGAACAGATTCAAATAACCTGCTCGGCATCGGGTGGACGCATGTTTGTGTCACCACTCTGAGGGACATTCACTGGACATGAAGTGTTTTTTAAAAGTGGTTTTTGTCGTCGATACATCCACAAAAAGAAGTGAAAATCTCCCTGCTGTTAAATGTTAAGCACCAGTTGAAGGAAATATTTACAACATTCGAGAGGTAAACAATTCAAACACACAAACTTTAAGTGAAGCATGAGGCTGCCAGTCGCCTGGGTTCATTATTACTGATGAAATCATCGACTGTGTGCAAAATGTTTTGTTAAAATTCAAAACATCCAAAATTCGACCAGTTTTCCGTGAACGTACCTAAGACCTTGTTTGTTTGGAATAAAAACCTGGTGAATGAAAAAAAAAAAACCCTAATGAAAGTTACAGTTTCCACAACAGCTTCACCTGCAGCTCCACACAAACGTCTTTGCTTCAAGTTTCTCCAACAACAGAACAGACTGATTATTCTCCACAGACAAACAGGACCAGATGATTCTTTTTTCTTTCTTTTTTTTTCTCTTTCTCCCTTTTCCTTTTCCAGAAACATAAAACAACAGTAAACATACTAACTTGTTTTTTCACTGTGAAAGGCAGAAGATATATCTTCCTCAATCTACCTCTTGTTATTTTTGGCACAAGTTGCGTAAAGCCTGTTGCCTTCACTACGTTCACTCCACCAGTAAGAGAATCAGACTTTTTGTTCACAGTGCTCATCATGAGGTGCCGATCAACAGGGCAGAGTCAAGGGGTCAAAGGTCACAGTGTTCAACAGCAAAGGATTTCACGCCACAACATCCATGACAGCTTGTCAACACGCCTCCTGGTCACCACCATATTGCTTCCTCACAAAGTGTTTTCTTTTTTTTTTTTTTTGCTGCTTCATTCATTTGATCATTGAGAGAAATATTCCCTGTGTGCAGGAGAGAGGATCAAAACAACAGAGACGTCCAGGTAAAGTTAGTGTTTGATGCTGTGAAAGGAAAAAGCCAACCTCTGTGTTTGGTTATGTGAACCCACATTTCTCTTTGCGAGTGATTGATGTCCTACATTTCCCAGATTGCTGTGCAACAGGTGAAAAAACTATTAGTTTGCTTTAGCTCCTTAAACAGGAATTATCATGGGTCATGAAGATCAAGGTCTGGATAAGCACGATTAGCATGGTGCCATGTTGTTTTGTTAATTTCAGTCTGAAATATTATTCTCTTAATTTTTTTTCATTTTACCACACTGGACAATATCTACCGTAATGATGTTTATATTGGTGCATTCAACAATGAAGTGAAACTGTCTGAAGTCGAGAAAACCCAGCTGTTTAAAAAAAAAAAAAAACACTCAACTCCCACAAAGTGAAAAGGACAGACCCCAGAATTCTTATTAAAAGAAAGTGATAAATTGGTTTTAGGTTGGATTTTTCCTTTATCATAAACTATTTCAGAAAAAGCACAGAGAAGAAAAAAAGGTTGTTCCTTCCTGCTGATCAGCATCATCATCATTTATCTGGGCTCCGACACACAGCCTCAATAAAACCTTTTAGTTTTACACAAAGTTGAATAGTGAAAATCTGTCTTTCCCCACCTGCTGTGACTTGGGGCCCAGAAAAAGACTTTGCTGCCATCACCAGTACGTTAATCACAGCCAACACCAGGACACAATCTCCAGCAGGATAAACCAGCAGGACTCGTCTGGTGCATCTGAACCACACAGGCCCGTCATGGCACCAGTGGAAAAATGGTTACCGATGTATTATGAAGGATGAGAAATGATGCTGGAAGAGCTAAAGCACAGTATCTAATAGGACGTCCTCACTGCCTTCACTGTGAATGAGAGGCTGTTTTTAAATTACAAAATAAAAAACTTTATCAAAATGGTCAGAGATTCATTTTGTTTACTATATCATGATTCGTCTCTAAATGTCGGCATTTTTTATATTGCTCCTTTTTGGTCCAGTTTTCTGTCATAAACGGGCTTTGCGTCTTCATACTGTTTTCTTATGCCTCCCAACATGGCGGCTGTGTGTCAGGAAGTAGAGAAGCAATGAAGTGCAGCTCGTACGACCTCCTCAGAAAGCAGCAGAGGAAAATAATGTACAAAGCCAAATAAAAAGTGTTAACATTGTGTGAATGTGTCTATGATGAATATGTCACGGCCCATTCCCATGCCTCCAAGACCATACTGCACAGTCTCCATATATATATACACACACACACACGCACGCACACGCACACACACACACACACACATAAACACAAACACAGTTTTGTTTTGTTCGAGTACTGGCATATCCCTCACGGTGTAGTGGTTACCATTCAAAAAAAAACCAAACAACAACACAAACAATGGCATGTGACACGTGGCTGTGCCCACTGGACTGGATTCTGACACCGTGTCTTCGTTTCAGCCGACTTGAACTTTTTTTTCTTGTGAATGGCAGCGTTCAGAAGTTCAGAGTTCAGATTCGTCCTCGTCGCTGGTGTTAAAATGCCGACGTGAGTCCCAGACACACATCCGACTCCCAGTGAAACACACATCTGTCTTACCTCATTGCAGCATCGCACTGTGTTCGTCTATATACACTCCAGGCCAGGAGGGGGCGTGCATGAAGACTGCAGAGCAAAATATGGGTGTAAAGGCTGTCGAGGGGTAAAAAGTGTGTTTTACTGAAGGTGCATAAATCTCATGTGACCAAGAGGCTGACCAGCTGATGTAAACAAATGTAAACTAAAGATGAACAGATCAGCAAGTGCAAGGAATCTGCTTTTCCACACGCTGACATCACAAGTCACGTGACGCTGAGGGAGAGTTCCGCCACCGAGTAGCAGCGTGTTCCTTTTATCTGGGCGTGTCCCGCGACCAACTCCGCCCCCTCTGATCCTCGCAGGCTCCTGGTGATGCAGCTGTTACTGAGTGAGCCGATGCTCCGCTGACTCCTGGTGCAACTTGGTCGTTTCGCATCTCAAGTCTTTGTTCAGTTCAAAACCAAATATATCATCAGGTCTGCTTCCTCCAACAGACGTGAAACAGAATGTTTCCTGTAACGAGCGGAGACCAGAGCGGGATTGTGGGGGTGGTGGGGCGGGGGCGGGGACAGGAAGCTGTGCGTTTCGCCTCAGAAGATCCCTTTGGCTATCTTCAGTCCCTTCTGTTTCATGCGAGGCAGCGTTGAACTGGCCACGTTCTTGGCCCGCACCGGCCGAGCCAGGCCGCGCTTCTTCAGCACAAAGTCGTAGTTGGCAGTGGAGTTCATGGCGTAGAAGACGTTGGCGTTGTCCGGAATTCGCAGCTCTGCAGGGTGAGAGAGAACAACAGAGTCAGGCTGAGAATTTAGACCCGACTGAATCCAACTGGTGAAACTGTTGGATTCAAAGATCCAAAGTCCACAGACTCAGTCAGTGAATTACTGCTAACTGAGGCTTAAATCAACACAACAACAGAAACTCAGTGTCGACGATGTCGCCCCGTGAGTGTGTTTTTCCTGGATTTACCTTTGTCCTCAGAGATTTTCTGCATCAGCTCGTAGTCCTCGGTCTTCTCCCGCTCCAGGTTGTGTTTGATCATGGCCTTTCGGATGACAGCTGGAGTCTTGTCCTGACTCGTGACCTATTTTGCGGAACAAAACAACAAAGCGTGTGATGCAAACCTTTTCTCTTTGAATTAAAAAAAAAGCCTGGTCAGTACATGTAAACACTGTGCGGTCCCTCACCAGAATGCTCTTGTACATGTTTCCGTTCTCCACGTCCAGGCTGACCCGGATGATGCAGCAGTCGTCCACCTGCTGGTTGTAGAGCGGCAGAGACAGAGTCGAGTAGTTTGACACCGCCGACACTGAGCGCTTGTGTGAGCGGGAGGCCGACAGCGGCGTGGAGGAGGAGACTGAGGAGGAGGAGGTACTGCTGGAGCCGGAGGCCGAGCCAGAACCGGAGCCCATCCCGGAGGTGTCCAGAGATGACAGAGACGTACACTCCCAAAACTGAAGGAGACAGAGCAAGACATAATGTACCTCTAACATTATAGTCACAGGTATCTGTAGGATTCATCCTCTGGGTACCATGAATATCTAATCCAGCTAACAGCTGTTAGGACCCAGGCAGGACCCAGAGGTACAGATGTGTCGAGAGCATCGTGTGAGTTAAATTAACGTTTCGAGATCAATCACGTAAATAAAGTCAAAATAAATTTACCGTTGAAGTTGTGTCTGTGGCTGGAGCTTCTCTCCCCAAAGCAGAGACGCTGAGTTTCACCGACGGAGTCGAGGTCTGGAGGGAAAAAGGGAATGTGGTCAGAAATGAATGTGATTACCTGAAGTACACAGATAAAAAAAAACGCACACATCACATCATCATCCATTCACATCTGGATCTGCTGCATCCAGGCCCTCCGCCCCTTTTACACTCACCTTTCTCTCATGTCCTTCAGGGGAGTCCGACAGGAAGCTGGCGTTCACATCCTCCAGGTCCGAACCACTGGAGCTCACGGACGTGACGCTGAGAGCGTCACCACTGTCCCCCCCACCTCCTTGGTACGGTTTGTAGTGCGAGTGGTCAAAGGACTTGGAGTGAGAACCTGCGGCGGCGCCGGAGCCGCCCTCTGTTAACTGACGACTGGACACGAGATAAGAACAAGAAGAGTCACACTAATGTCGACGGACTTATCAGGAATATCCAAGTACTCCTTTGAACCAACAGTGTCACTCACTCGCTCCAGCGCTTCATTATTCCTCCGTTCTTCTTGGCGCGGAGCGTGTTACTGGCCGACTCCGACAGGGGCTCGATCTCACAGGACAGATTGTAGCTGCGGGAAGAGAAAGTCAGGATCTGAACGCACGTGTCAGGCTAAGACATCGTCCAGTTGACAGTGGGTCATATCCTGACAAGCCGAGACACGTCCACCAGATCGACACGTCAAAGTGTCTCCTCTTTAACCTTCATCCATCTCCGCTGTCCCAGTGCAACGTTTCCCTCCTCTTCCTCTGTCTGTCACTTACACTCTAAGTTTAATTAGAATTCAAAGTCATTCTCATTATTTTGCCTGGAAGTTTTAGCTTCACTTTTAGCTTGAATTTATACAAAGAGCTTGTTTTGATTAAATTCACGTGAGTGTCTTTTTTATACATATCATGTGTTTCTACATACGATGTTTTTTTTTTATGTGAACATAATTTAATCTCTGTTTGTCAGAACTGTCACCTTTTGAAGTAGTAGTAGTAGTAGTAGTAGTAGTGGTAGTAGTAGATCTTTGTATTGAGATTTTGTTTTGGGCTCTTGAAGAGGGCATGACCTTTAGCCTTGCCCCTACCTGTCATCAGTGGCGCTGCGTGTGTGACTGACCTCTCTGCCTCGCTGAGTTTCTCCACAGCTGCAAACCACTCTCTGAAGTGACCGTCCTGAGTGAAGCTGTAGTTGTTGGAGGCCAGCTGAAGCAGCTTGATCTGAGCAATCACCTCAAACTCCTGCGGGGGCAGAAGAGCACAGTAGACCTATTAACGCTGACCTTTGACTTTTGGTCTGCTATGTGTGTTAGGAATGATGACCTCACCTTTCTTCTCTTCTCAAAGTTAATGAGGCCACCCTGAGAAGGAAATAAAGACACGAGCAAGTGACTAAAGTGAGTGATGTTTTTTTTTTAAATCGCGGCATGAGCCCGATGCTGTGCAGGTGCTGACCTCAGTGTAGTCCTTCATGGCAGTGTCCATCATCACCAGGTCGGTCAGAAAGGTCCCCAGGTAAGGAATGGTTCCCTGCATCACCCCCTGTTCACAGAGGAAGAATTACCGGGGGTGAATATGGAGGCTGAGCCAGAAAACGCACACACACACACATTCCTTTATTGTTTATTGTTGGTTCAGTTCAGCGACAGTTTCCATTTTATAATATATACGGTGACATGAGCAAAACAGTTTTAGAACAGTTTTTTGCCACCTGATGGCGCTGATGGCTCAACACTGCTGTACTCACCAGGTCTCGCTGCTGCTGGTGTCTCCTCTGAGCTCGTTTGGGGTTAATCTCCAAAGTGGCAAACTTCGATGTTCCCTCCTGCAGAACAGGGGGAGAACGAGAGAACGTCAGTGTGTGTGGGTGTGTGTGTATATATTTACAACTGTATCTGTTATGACGTTTACAACTTTTATTTTGACATGTTTTTTTAATGTATTAGAATTGGCATAAAAGTCCCGGTCACATTCCTCAGAGTGATGTCACGAGGGCGAGCCTGAGGCGAGTGAACGACGCCTGGCCGCAGCAGATAGAGCGAGGGCCGGTCAACGCCCTGAGGCGTTCAGTTACACAGGCGTCGGACCAGAGCCGTTATCTCCACCTGCCAAATGGTTCCCTCCCAGTGACATCAGCAGGGATTCCCTCAGAGGAAGCCCCACGCGTTACATCAGCAAACTCCCCTCAAACTATTTCAACATCATGATGGATTTTTAAAAATTATTTTTGTCTTTATCCAACAGAAATGGCACATGCTCTTATCAGTTCCACAGCACAGAGACGCTGCCGATGAAACCTTTTTTTTCCCTGTTCGGACATGTTTGTCTGTGCTGCTCCTGCACATCCTGCATCAGAACAGGCTGGGACACACCCGGAATGTGTCAACGCTTTGCATTAAGCTCCCACATCAATCCCAGTAAACTGCTGTCACATCACGCTGTGATCTGCACATGATGGCACAGGGCGTCCTGTGCTGCAGGATGTTTCTCTGCATGTTCCTGTGCAGCTGCTGTGAGACGGACATGATGACGTTCACTGATGGGACGCAGCATCTGTTTCCACCTGTCAGCTGCATTATGTAAACATGCATTATGGATGTGTGTACACCTTTGTCCACTGTGGAGACGTCTGACTAGAACCTTCTCAGTGAACCGTTCTGCTGTTTCAGTTACCAGCTGCTGCTGTTCTGAGCCGTTGAGAAGCTGTGACCCACCTTCACCAGCAGCTCTCGACTGAGGGAGTAGTTGTTGTCATCGGAGAAGATCTCAGACAGCTCGCGGAAGGTGCGGAAGCTCTCCCTGTGACCAAGGCAGAGATCAGTGCATGACTAACATCTGTCCTTCATCCAGACAATCTGTGAAATGCAGTCATCACCTACCGTGATACCTCCTCCCAGGTCCTCTTCAGGCGGTGGATGGCGTTACACTGCAGGGCGGAGAGGATGGCTCGCAATGAGGAGAAGTTCTTCAGGATCCGACATTCCTGCACGCATCAGACGAGACCGCTTCATTAAGCGCCGCTATTTTGTGTTGCATTATTTGAAAGTGCAAAATAAACCAGTCGCATGAGGAGGCTGCTCACCCGCGCCACGTCTATCCAGCGCTCCAGCAGCCGCGCTCTCTGGTTGGGCTTCAGCGTCGGGTTGCTCAGGCAGGTGGTGATGACGCAGTTGGTGACAGAGTTGAACTGGGCCACGGTGGCTCGGATGGTGGGAGCCAGGTGCTCCTTCCCCTTCTTATCCCGCTGGGACCAAATGCCCCCCAGGCAGTGGTAGGGCACCACCTTCTTAAACAGATCCTGACGTGTGACATTTTCACAACAGCGTTTTACTTTCGGGATCGTATGACTGTTCTGTTTTTAAAATGTTTACTTCACACAGAAAGGTCATGACACCGCTGATTAGTGCTGTGACTAATGTGACCACAACTAATTTAGGGGCAATAAACGTGTTGCTATGGGGACAGAAAACACCCTCACCGCGTCCATGAGTGTGAACTGTTCTGCGACCATGATGGGGTCGAACGACAGGAAGCTGAAGGCAGGAATTTCGTCCTCAAAGCCGCTCTCTTCCTGCGTGGCAAAGGGGCAGCCGATGTTTTCCCCTGTAGGGAAAGAAAAAAAACAAACAGCTTCTTCACAGCACTGCCTCAAACTGAGCCCGACCCAAACACAGACCCTGATCTGCCTGTTCCAACACGTCATCCTCTCAGTGACCTTTGCCCTTTGCCTCTGTTTTCCTCTGGAGAGCCTCACTCGCTGCTCTGTCTCATGTGAGCTGATGGGAACTGTCAACAGACTCTTATCACTTACACAACCACGCTGTTATTTATTAAGCATGTGAACTGACCTCCTGTCTGCTGCTACGTGATAATGTGGATACATAAAGTTCATGAGAATCACATCCTCTAACGGGAAATCAAACATAGCATTTGTCTCGTTTTTGGTTCGTCTGTTCATCTGTAAATGGAGGACAGGTTTACGTGTCCCTGCCCTGGTGTCCCTCTCCTGTCCTGCCTTCATACCATCAGGATCAGGCTCACACTGCTGTCGGCGGTGGAAGTGGGCGAGCAGGTTGCGTGCGCGGCGCTCCAGGTCCGAGCCCAGGAAATGGAGGTGAAGGTAGGACAGGAGCTGGTGCAGGCAGTCGTAGCTGGGAGGACTCCAGAAGTCCTCCGAGTACTGGTCCAGCCAGGCGCCCAGGATGGATGAGACAGTGCTGCAGCGAGAGCGCACACACACACACACACACACACACACACACACACACACACACACACACACACACACACACACACAGTGAAACGGAGTATGCAAACTGTTTGACTTCTGTTTTTGTGCTGTGCATTTTTTCATTTAAAAAAATGAAACTACAGTTGTCAACTGTCAGACTTTGTGTTAAAAACATTGAAACAGTTGGAGTCAAACAGCAGAGAGACGCTGCAGATCCTCATGTGTTCATTCATGTTTCACTCATTAAGAGCATTTTAAAAGCAGCACGCTGTGCAGTGAAAGCTGAAAGTGTTTTTCTTCCTCTGTGATTCATTATGTTTTTATCAGTTCATGACCTGCATTTTATCAAACTGCTTGACACATGTGTCTCCAGAGGAGAAACACGGCGCTGCAGCTGTAACCTCTGCTGATATCGCTCTAACCCGCGCAGCAGAGATGCGGCTCAGGGCCTCGGGGGTCGGGGCTTGGGGGTCGGGGGTCAGGAGGCTGTGAATCAGCACGGTGACTGATGCGGCCGGCTGCAGACTTACTTCCTCAGCTCTGTGCAGTCGTCCTGTGAGACTCTGTGGGCTGTGGCTGCAGGCACGTTTTGGAGCTTGGCATACCTACATCAACACAACAACACAAATATAAGTTAAGTCATGTTCATGACAAAGAAATGGCGTTTGATGTTCCACGCACTTCATGACTGATAAAAAAAAACTGATAGAAACAATGGACAGATAATAAAAACAATAGTTTGTATTCTACTTGAGTAAATATGTTTCATTAAGCTCCACTGCTGCCGAAAAGTCATTTTTCCTTCCTTTACTCATTTCGTGACCCCTGACCTTTAACCACCAGGCTGATACCCACTGGCGTACGCCGTCTTCACTGTACCTGTTGAGCAGGAGATCCAGCACCTGCTTGGTGGTGGCGAAGGAGCGGTAGGTGCAGAGGAAGATGGTGACGTAGGTGGAGTCTTTGCCCCTGAACGCAGACACCATGTACTCCACCAGCCTCTCCAGCGTGCCCGCCTTGATGGTCCGCACCTTGCAGGTCTCGTAGAGGCTCAGGGCCGAGTCTGTGTCCACGCCCAGCCATCGCTGCCCCTTGCTGGCCGAATGGTGAAGCTGCACCTTCCTCAGCGTGATGGTGAAGATGGCGTCCTCCTCGGCCTCCTCGCCGATCTCCTGCGTCGAGCTCTGTGAGACAGAGGGGACACAAGGTAAGACATGTTCTGAGGACCTGTGTGTGTCTGACGTCTCCCTCTGGGACAAAACCCTGTCATTATCACATTCTGTTCTGTTCTGGTCTCTTTGTGAGCAAACAACAGCGTGTTGCTAAACAGCACTTACAGGATCAAACGCACAGCAACACAATCTGCAGCCTGTTTCTGCCCAAACACGGAATGAACACCACATTGTTGTTGTTGTTGTTGTTGCTGCTGTTGTTGTTTGTTTCCTGAACATTGCAGCAGACGGTGTGGGAACCACAGTGTAGACAGAGTCACGATGGAGGTTTACATTCATCGTTCATATAACTGATATAAGATATAACTGAGGTCTGGCTGAAGACATGAGATGATCTTAGCTGATCGGTTCCTTTAAAGGTCAGAGCTTGAGCGAACACGGGCAAGACGCCAAGTGTTACCTCAGTGCTCCGGTATTACCTGCAATACCACAGGTCTGAAGAGAACAGGGTCCATCGGCATCGTTGTTTTATGTTTCTCAGGTTGAAAAAAAAAACCCCAACAACTTCAAACCAGAAATTGTAAAAATCAAGTGGAAAAAAGCTCTGACTCAACTGTGACTCGTCAACATGAACTCATGGTCAAAGGAGGAGTGTTCTTATCACGTCTCTGTATCCAGAACAACACAAGAAACGTCTGGATGAGAAACCCCAGAGACTGAGGATGACAAGTCAAACTGACCCTAACTCGAACCCTGACCCTCACCCAGGGTCCGAGTCACTGATCCTGGGATATGGATTTTAAAGTCAGCATCTCAGTCTGTATCATCTTTTACTTCTGGATCGGCGTTGATAAGACATCAAAAACATCATAGATAATAAAGGTTTCTTCTTTAAAATATTTTTTTTCTTTTCATCATGTGAACTGGGGGAAAAAAAAGAAACATTGTCTGCTTTGGAAACAACACCAAATAAAATAATCATGGGAATATATGAAGTAGCTCGTATTTGTGATGTAAAAACATGTCAATAAGAGTTAATACTTCTATCTGCCTATGATCACTTTGTCTCATTCCTGTCCGACCCACAGCGTTTCACTGTCAATAACTCCACATGTGTTTCCCATCAGCACAGAGCTGCACGCCTGCTCAGCGTACAGTGACTGGAGGAATGGCATGTCATGTGGCGTGCCACAGTCATCTGTCATGGCCCCTTGTTGTGTATCCTGGCAGCATTAGTCACCAGAGTGCGCCTGAAGGGCTCAGTGGGACTCGGCTTCTCCCGCTGCTCTCAGGCAGGATCAGGCTCCATGACAACGAGTCGACGCTGGAAAGGAGCTCAGATCATGGAGCCGGAGAAGCATCTGCAGCTCGGGGCCTTGACAACAGGAGAGGTGCTTATCAGGCAAAGCACAGAGGCTGAACCGCTATCACTTCAAAACCTGAAAACAAACACACACGCAAACGCGCACACACGCGCACAAAAACAAAAACTGAGCTCAAGGGCAGAGCCTCGAGTCAACTCTCACCATAATGCCCCTATTCATCCCTGTTCAGTGAGGACCACCGTTCCCATGACAACCACGCTCCTCTTACTACAAGAACAAAACAACAAGTGAAGAGACACAAACTGAGACTCTATCACAGCGTGAAAGATCAAAACGTGAAGAGGCATAAAGTGACGAGGCAACGACAACAGCAGCTCATCCGGGCATCGATCCCAAAGACAAACAAACAAAGACGGACCAGGAAAAAAGACAAAAACAAACTTTGCACAGTAAATATGAGAGAACTCCCTGTGTGTTCTGAACAGGAGCCTCGTTCAGTTTGTATCTGACATCACATCCATCCTGGTTCCACAGGGGTTCCACGCATCTCATATACATATGAGCTATGATGGGATAAAGATGCTGAACTATGGTCACGCGCGTGTTAATTAATTAATAAGCAGCATCATCTAAATCTTTTCACCCACATGAAAACAACAGTGACACTGGGTCATTTACAGAAAAAAAAAGTGTAATTTTTCAGACAGCTACTGAGCGGTGAAGCGTGACAATCACCCATGTTACAGTCTATTCTCCTAATGGACGACAGCAACAATCTGCTGTCTGTTCAAAGCAGTAAACAGACGATTATCCTCCCGTCACTTTCTCTCCGACCACATGCTGCATGGTTACAGTGTCAATGCAGAAAACCCCACTGACACAGTATAGAACAGATGTGTTGTTCACGTTGTGTTCAGTTGTCAGAAACCTCCAGCGGAGGAGATGCCTGGCATCCAGAATCAGCCTCCTCCACACTCATCCAGCATCAGACCTCATCAGATCTGTGTTCCCCTGCAACGTGCTGATGTCAGCGAAACGGACGCACACGTACGCACGCTGCTGGAAAGCGAAGTGACTCAAAGCGAAGAGGCAGAGGGAAAAGAGGAAGTGACGTTTGCGGGATGAGGAAGAGAGGAAATGAAGTCACATGAGCCTGAGTGGATAATGGTTTGTTCTATTGCTGGATGAATGGAGTTATTGTTACTTTTATTATAATGGATATTTATGAAACCGTGACTCTGGTACAGGATGTTTCATTCTTCATGGGACAAGTGAACGTAACTCATTATAAAACCTGCCTCTCTCATATCTGGTGGTTTGGACTCAGTGTAAACACAGGAACACACGCACAAAACACACACGGGGACAAAATGACAGCCTGTTTTCCAGCCAATTCGCCTCCAGGCCGATCGATGCTGTGGGAGTGTGTTCAGCGGCGTCTGCCAAACGATGACACAAGCGGGACTGAAAACACACTCGCTTCGGCGGTGACGTCCTCAACGGGTCGGGAGAAAACCCCCATTAGAGTCCAGGACTCTGTGGATGAGCAGGGAAACTCCCAGTGGAAAGAGAAAACCTGCCCACTAAACAGTCCCCAGCTGAACAAAGCCAACAATAGCCAGCATCCATTACAGCCCCGCAGCACCAGCCAGCCACTTCCACTGCTCACAATGAGCCCTGACAGGGCAGAGTGTAACCGAATCACGTTCTGAAAAGCCAAAGGCCTCGGCTCGTCCTCGATTTGCTCGTCCCACTTCATCACGTCTCCGTGGCGACAAGATCAGGTCATCGTCCTCCCTTTTCAAGCCGTTCCGATCAGCTGGATAAAAACATGCGTACGTTCAGAGAAAACGCCTCCGTGACAGGACGATAAACCCAACACCGCAGCTGATGAGAGGTCATAGGGTCATCCCCATCATCCCCACATGAACTGACCCGAAATGTCAAAATGTCATCCAATGATTCTTTTCTTCTTCTATGATTAATCTGAAACTTCAGACGTAAACAAAACTTTCCAGGGTGCGTTCGCTGTCAGGACACGGTTGGGAATTCAAAGTGACAGAAGGGACTGGGTGCAACAGAGAGCTGGAGAGTGATGTAACTGCGTGTTTTATAAAACCTGTTGTGTCAGGTATTAATAATTCACAGGTAAATAGCTGAACTGACTTTCATTCATGTTTCTTTCAGGATCCTGGCAGCGGCTGAATCCCACTTTCTCGTCTGTCCGTCTGATGGACCACACCTGGTGTCCATCCTCAGCTGACTGAGTGGTTCCCGCTCCGTGAGGACGGGATGTGGTCGAGAGCTTCGGAAACCATAAATGAACTGTCAGCAAGATGTTTGACGTCAAACTGCCTTTTCCAAAGTCAAGAACCAAATTCAAAACAGATCAAATAATCATTTCAGTCACTTATGGAGAAAAAGCTTCACAGCTTCACAGCTTCACAGCTTCACAGCTTCACTTGTCTATTGAGTCCAAGATTGAATAACAACATAAAACTAGAAACAGTGTAAGCATTTCCTAAAGGAAATGCGTGTGAATGCTGAAGCAGTGCTGAAAATGCAGCGAAACTGTATAAATTGTACCAATCAGACAAACACTGTGGTAGTTATTGATGTCCAAAAAGTGGCAGAAGATTAAGAATTCCACCTCATGTCATCAAAGGCACAGCAGCTAGTGTGGATGACATCATGATGTCAATGGGCAGAAACATTGTACAAAATAATTTTTACTGTAAAAAGTACGTGGTGTTGGAGTGAGAAAAGTAATAGCCCGGATACGCGGGAGATGACGAGACGAGATGAGAGACATCAAGTGAAAACTCCTTTAATTTTTGTTTTGATACTTAGCCCAGATCCAAACAGTGTAACAGTGTAAGTGGCATAACAATGGCAAACAAAAGGAAGAGCACATGAACTTTAACACTGGTAGTCATTAGATTGTATGGACAGTATTTTTGTGCCCCTTGACCTCAACGTTCCGTTGGACTGGTCCAGACTTTAGGAGAATGCTTTCAGCATTCACACTAATAACAATAAGTGTAAATATAATTGTCGGTTTAAAAAGGCAAAAATAACTTTAACTGGTTTTGTGATAAAAGAAAATGCAACAGTACAAGACGGGAGTCAAGTCCACTCCAGAACCAGAACCAGAACCAGAGCTCACAAGGACTCTGCATCCACAGCTACGGCAGCAGAGGTCAGCTGCTCCGCGTTCATCTCAGACTTATGACTGATGACTCTGATGTAACTGTCAGTAACAAGTTCACGCTCAAGTCGGACAAACGGCTGCTGGACAGCAGATTCTGCTCCAGGCTCAGGATGGGAGTTCTCTCACACACAGTGACTACAAACATTCCGATCAGCGTCACATGGAGGAACGACGAGTGTCCTCCAGGACACTTTGATTGGCGGCCTCAGTTACCATGTTTACATGGTTTATGAGGTGTCAGACAGTCCTTGTGAACAGACCCGACCAGGCAGACAGACAGACAGACAGACAGACAGACAGACAGACAGCGGAGGAGAGTCAGAGCCGTTTCACCGACCCGGGGGAGAATAAGTATTTTTCCAGGCGTCGGGCTTCACATTCCTGCCTCTGTCTGTTTCTGTCGTTCTGCCTGAAGCTGAGATCCACAGCTCAGCAGCTCGACTCGTTCCCTGACCTCCAGCTCCGCCCACAGGGCCACAGCAGCTCCTCTGAGCCCAGTGGGCCGGTCGCAGCACGGAGCCTCAGACAAACGTCCACCTGACGCTGCATGAGGCCACATGTGTCATCTCAGACCCGACGTTTTCTCATCCCTGTCGACAACACAAAGCTCGTTTGGGTCATATTTTCCATAAAGACTGGACAAACAGCAGCCGACCGTTGTGAGAAACGTCAGTGTCGCTCACTCTGTCTAACGAGACACTGGAATTACACAGCAGATGATTTTCCTCCATCTGGTACAAGTCAATTCTTGCAGTTTTATTATGGAATTCATCTGGGACCGGGACCAGGGTTTATGACCCGGGCTGTGTGTTTGGGTTCCAGGCCTCCGTGATGGGTTTATTGATGGATAATATCACAATTCAAACTGGTGTCTGAATCAGAGGGGAAGAAGAGGCTGCTCCTCTGTTTAAAACCATGAGTGTTGAAGACACAGTCTCAGTCCATCGTCTCCTGATCCAGCCCGTTTGTTACTGGTTGACGTCCAACTCTGCCTCCACTGATAATTATGACTATTTATAGTGCGAATGTGCGGTTCAGTGTACAGTCTACACACAGGCTGCAGGTTTTTCCATTTGTCTTGGTGCTGCCATTGGTGCGATCACAGAGGGACTGTCTGGTTACATCAACTCAGACATGCTATTCAAACAGCTGAGTTACACACTGCTCCGTCTTCTCCATCACGTCCAACTGCAGTCAGTCAGTCAGTCTGTGGCAGGTTCTGACTCACAAACCTAATGGACCCATGAACGCTGTTCATGGTTTCATCTACACTTTGATCAGACAGTGATCAGATGGTGAGAATCCTCACTGACCAATCACCAAGCTTCACTTCGTCCATTATCATGAAAATCTGACGTCCACTTGGCTACAAAACACTTTAGCATGAGCTAAAACCCACTCACTCGCACTGGAACTTGTTACCAAGGAAACGCAACAGTCAGCGTCAGGTTTTGGCAGCGTTTAGCTGAAGCCGTGTTTGCTGCAGCGATTTTCTACATGTATCATGTATATCATCTTTCTGTCAGGAGTCAGACACAGCTGTGGCGTGACCCGCCGGACACTCAGGTTGTTCACATGGCTGAACCCACATCAGCCCCAGTGACACACACACACACACACACACACACACACACCGTGTGTAGTGTAACCATACACTGAGCTCAGCCTGAGCGTCAGGGAAGGAGGGCGGGGAGAGTGTGGAAGGCTCTTGGCCTCTGCAGGAGGGGGATTAGATCATTAGCAAACTGTGGTGAAGAGGATTAGATCCCAGCAGGTCACCACTGCTACGTCTCTGGTCTCAGGACACTGACACCTTAATGGACGGGTCTGTGACATCACTCCTGGTCTGTGACGTCATTCCGGGCCTATGATGTCACTCCCGGTCTGTGATGTCACTCTGGGTCTGACTGATTACAAACAGATCACAGAGTCAAAAGGAAAAACCACTGTCCCCTCCCATCGTGGATGGACAGAGACTGGGTCGTCTCCATGTGGGATCGGTTACAATGTCGTCCTCGTCCAATCCTGGGCCTTACATAAGACCAATAAACACCCCACCCCCCCACCCCACCCCCCATCTGATGGATGTTCAGGATGCTAGGCGTGTGGTGCTGGAATGTTCCATCTCATCCACAGTCAGAATGGTCTTTTCTACAGGTTAATGTAGAACAAAGATGTCTGCCAGACGACCATATTACTGTGTGTGTGTGTGTGTGTGTATTTTTTTTTTCACCACAGTGATACTCGTCTGACAACAGACATATACATTAGAATATCAGCAGTGACACCACAGAGTCCAGCAAGAAATTCAAGAGGCCAACCTTCACAGTGAATCAGCTGTTTGACGTCACACAATGTACACAACACAACACAACACTCAGTCACTCACAGTCTGCTGCTCAATCAATTCATTTCTAATTGACACGTTCATATCTATATGTGTGTCTCTATGATTGGTGTGAACTGTCTGTGTGATCAACAGCTTCTATATGCTCTGTGTTTATCTCCTAGATTATTAGATAATTATCAATAATAAAGTAAAACAATTAAAAACAGCTGTTGCTGACTTGATGTTGTATACAGAGTCAAATCTCACACTCGTAGATAACATGATTATAAACCATCTACTTCCACTGGTTCCAGGTCCAGCACCTCCCTCCAGCGCCCCCCCCCGGCCCCGCGCCTCACCTCCAGCAGCGGCAGGTCCGGGTCCAGCTGGGTGAAGCTGTGCAGGACCACCGGGCTGCGCTCCTCGGCCACCTCCAGCCTCACCCCGTCCCACACGCTCCGCAGCCTCCACGACGAGTCGAACATCTGGAGCAGCGGCGCCTCGCTGCGCATGCCCGGGGACAAGACCATGGATGCCCGCGGAGCCCGGGGGATGGTTCACGGTGACGGCGGCGACATTTCCCCGCGTGTGTCGGCGTGTGTCGCGGCGGAGGGTCGGAGCTGCTGACGCGGGTCAGTCCGGATCTGCTGCGTTCAGGATCCGCCTGATGCGTTCACTGACATCAGTCCGGGGCTTTTCTAAACCACGCCCCCTGCGCCCAGCTGCCTTCATGACGGTCGGAAATGTTAACGCCAGAGGACGTAACGGAAAACCAACCCTCTTAATATGACTGTCTTTATTATAGATGTAATTAAATGTAAGAGTTGGATTGGAATGTTTTGGGCAGTGACATTTCAGCACTGTTCTTATTCGTTATTCATTTTTCATTATTATTATTTTCCACATTCGCACCTGTTTCTTTAGAGTTTTAACTTATTGTGTAACGTTTACACCAATAACACACTCGGTGACTGTAATAAGAAACAAACAACAGTACAGATCCTTACACTGACAAACACACATGAACGTCATATGGTTTATAACCGCAGTCAAAACAGCAGTGTTTTCAGACAGGGACTGTGCTGTGTCCGTTAGAATGTACAAGTGTACGAGATGTCCTTGAAGGCAGCGTCAAACTCCCCCAGTCTTACATCATCATGCCTCTGGGAAATGATGCCAGTGTGTTTTCACTACTTTCACTATGGCAGCAGCTGACACACACACACACACACACACACACGCACACACACACACACACACACACACACACACACACAGACAGAGCTGTATTTAAATACATGTAGAACTGTGTGGAATGTTAGGAATGAATGAACGGAGGATCAGTTCATTCTGTGTCAGCTCTGGATCCAACACGTTTCACCACCACACTGACACACAACAACCAACACAAACGTCCACGGCGTGGACCTTGTCACTGATTAATGAGGGCGACAGTTCCCCAGTCTTACATCATCATGCCTCTGGGAAATGATGCCAGTGTGTTTTCACTACTTTCACTATGGCAGCAGCTGACACTGACACACACACACACACACACACACACACACACACACACACACACACACACACACACACAGACAGAGCTGTATTTAAATACATGTAGAACTGTGTGGAATGTTAGGAATGAATGAACGGATGATCAGTTCATTCTGTGTCAGCTCTGGATCCAACACGTTTCACCACCACACTGACACACAACAACCAACACAAACGTCCACGGCGTGGACCTTGTCACTGATTAATGAGGGCGACAGTTTTCAGATAATAAACGATGACTACAGTCAGTAGGTTTGTCTCGACAAACAGCATCGACACACACACAAACAGCATCGACACACACACATACACACACACACAGGTTCAAAGGGCGGAGAAGTTTCCATCACTGTCACCTGCTCTGTCTGCAGGTAAACACATGTGACTTCCTGAACTGATCTGTATGATGAGGCCACTGTGACAGTGTCACTGCAGCACTGAGGATTTGTCATATTACACTGCCTCCTACTGGCAGACGTCAAGAACATCTGAAAGAAGATGCCAGCAAAGCTGTCACCACCATAAATGAACATAACACACGAGTGCTCTCCACTTTACAGACAACCGATTAGGAGGACAACAACAGGAAGCACAGGTTCAAAACGTGAACACGTGTGACCTCTGTGACCTTTGACCACTCATCAGTGAGCTGCTGCAGCTCCATCACTCACAACTCTGCAGCTGCCGGAGGAGACAGAAACAAAAGTATAAAGTTTATCTTCAGAAGGGAAGAGAAGAGCAGAGGGGGAAAAGTCACATCAGCTGACATTTGTTGTGATCATCTTTCAGGCTGCATGTTATACTATCCCCACAGGGGGGCGATGCTAACAGGCCACTATACGACCCTACTCTCTCCCAAACACAAGAAACACAAACAGACACACAGCGGCAGCGTAACATAAAAAGTCGACCGCACCCACAAAGAGCCTGAAAGACGTGCACATGCACGAGGAGGCCACATTCCACTCCAGCCACCAAACCTGGCAACACATCTCCATCAAGACGAGGTTGAAACTAAGGTCAAGAGGACATTTCACTGCAGATGTTAGCGAGCGTGGCAGAAAGTTTGCTGTCATTTAGAAAAGCCCCTCACCCCCAGTGGAGCCGACAGCAGTCGGCCTGTTGCTGGGATGTTGCCAGGCACACAATGTCCCCCAGAGCTGCACAAACAATAAGCCTGTAACAGCTAAAAGCCGAGGAGAACATCAGACTTGGAAGGAGCACCGCGTTACATAAGAGGCAACAAGGCAAAGCAGAAAACAGGCAAATCAAATGATATCAGATGTAAGCACCTTAATGAAATCATTTAAATCTGCCCAAACAGCCTCGCGTTAAAATAACTAATCTGTGGTTAATACCACAGTTTTCCAGAAATGTGAGCTGTGAGTGTTTTTAACTGATTTACGCTGGTTAAATGACCAAACGAAACGTAAACGCAAACTTTTATCCTTTTAGTAAGTCATTCTTTTCGAGGATATTTACCACAGGTAGCTTTGATTCATTCCATTTTTTATTTACATTTAGTCTCCTATTTGTTTGAGTGAATTTACCTCCATGTTGATGAATGTTTACATCCTGTTCATATAGGATAACTAAGGTTTTAGGTCAACTGTCTGCGCCTTTGATGACAACATCAAACATGGAGGACGAGGACGAGAAACAAAGCAGCAGAGAGAAAGGCACCACTGCTGCACATTTAGAAAACATCCTGTATCTCACGTCTGCTCCTCCGTCAGCAGACACAGCTGCACGAAGGCTGATCACCTCCTCGTCAAGATGATGGACACGGCCCGGGTGACATCACCTTACCTAGCGGGTGGGGTGATGGAGATATGAACAAGACAGTTCATATAAACTCAAACAGAAGACCGGCGTCTTGTCTAAACCCTGATGTCTGGAAGTAGTCGTTCACTCATTAAATGTCCACAGGTACGACGGGGGCAGAGAAGACTGGCAGCTCCTAACAGGAGCCAACAGAGGAGGTCAGGCCTCACGTGGCTGAGAAGGCAGAACATTGGAGTGATGATGGCTGGGATCAGACTAGAGTCGGTGAAGCATTTGAAATGCAGCAGTGCGATGCAGGTCATTCAGTGTTACTCAGTTTTCTGGAAAAGCCTGATGTGTAACAAACAATTATTTTCACTGTCAATGAATCAGCTGATTCATTTCCAGGTAAATCAATTAGTGACTGTGTCGATAAAAAAAAGCAGCAGCTTTGACATTTGGGCAGTTTGACTGTTTTCGACATGTCGACTGTGATATCAATAAAAACTGTGACAAAACAAAAAAACACAAACAAAACGACGTTGAAAAACGGTTTTCAGTGATACAGTATATGTATGGTAAAAAAAAGGATCAGGTCCTCACACTTCAGAAGCTGGAACCAGAAACGTTTGACTCATTTTATTACATGAGTAATAAAAATAATATCATCGAGCTCTCGCCTGACGTCTGTGACGTTTCCTGCTGACTCAGTTCTCCGTAAGTCTGAAAGTAACGTCCAGAGAGATCAAACAGAACCTGACCTGTGCCCTGACAGGCCGATAGTGATCCTCGCCGTCCCAGCAGACACCGGTCCTGAACAGCAGTCCGCAGGTCCACATCACCGCGTTCACTCAGAACCAGACCAAAGACCTCGAGACCCAAACCGTCCAGGAGCCATCAGCGAGTGGCCTCACTGCCCTCGTCACAGATTGGCCCGAACCTCCACCAACGCTCTGCTCACACATGTTTACTTTACCAGCTGAGTCAACAACTGGAGGAACAACACTGGAAAAAAATTAACTTTCACTGATGAAACGAAGAAAATAAGTTTGTCCGTGTCTGTCCAAGGGAACTGCATCAAATAAACCCAAAGGCTTTGTAACGGGTGAAGAGAAAATGAAAGCTGATGAAGTGAAATACCTCGTCAAGGCGGGAATTCCCTCAATCACGGACCGTGTCAGGAAACAAGCACTGACATGTCAATCATACTCAAATGCTTCAAATCTGAAACAAAACACTTCCTGTCTGTCCTCAGTTCTCACCAATAACAGATCAAGGCCCAGCTGGACGCCGACTCAGGCGCCACAGTGGTACAGTGGTTAACGCCACCGTGAGAAGATACAGAAAGTGAAATAAGACAGAGACAACCTGACAGAGACGTGGCTGTTTCACTTCCTGTTTTATTATTATTATTATTATTATTTAGTCCGGTAAGATCCTAACAGGAGGCAGGGTCCTGTACTGCCAGAGCCCCGTGTCACAGTTTGTGATGAGGGGAGATGGAGCTCCAGCTGTTAGCCCCTGACACAATGAACCTGTCCACCGACTGTAGCGTCTTAAAACCTTTATCCTCATAGAGGCTTTTGGAGACGTCAGTGAGCTGCCTCCTCTGAGCTCCTGACATTTAAAACTGCAGCCAACTGGAGACATCAGCTCTGCTCTGAGGCAACGTGACAACCGTCGTCCAGGCTGAGACGCATTCCCCCGCCTGTTTGTCAGAAACGACACCAACACACACGCTTTATACTGGTAATGAGTGAGTTTCTGTGTGTTGTTATCTAAACACTCCTGTTTTCTGTCTGTCTGTCACAAAACCACACTGTCAGTCAAAGTGCACACACACACAGTGATGTTGCCACACACCAGCACCGCAATACTCAATTACAAGTTCCATGTTTAATGTCAAACTTAAACGCAAAATGTGAATAAATGTGAAATAAAACGTCAGTTGTGAGCGATTGTTGGTTGTTGTTATTGAACAACAATAACAACAACAATAATAATAAATATAATAATCATCATCATCCCACACTCACTCCACATCCACCTGCACACCTCAGATCTCCCAGATCTCTGCCCTGTTCAAACACAACTGAAACATGGGACTGCTCCTTTAATTTAAATCGATGCCCTTGTTGGAAACGGTGGAATTGTTGAGACGTCAACAAGCGTCGACTCTCACTGTGGACGTTATCAGCCCGTCTGCAGACGTCCAGTCACTTCCTTCAAGTCGACTGGCACCGAGCTGATGGACAGCAGTGTCCATGGAGCGTTCAGCCGCATCTGCACTGTTTTCAACCTCAAGATTCATTAACAGGCCGACGCCATCATTAGGCCCAGTGGGATTATTACAGACACGACCAAACATGTCCCAATATCAAAGGGCACAAAGAGACGGTTGCCAGGGGCGCGCAGGGTTTGGCAGCTCCAGGTTCAGTTCATATCAGACATGTTCTGAGTGGAACACCATACTAACCAGACAGCAGGTGAACACCGGTATCATTCAGGTGACACAGTGACACAGTGTCACGAGGTGACAGGTGAAGTAAACCATCACCTGAGGACAGCTCACTGTCTCCACACTAATGTCACATGACTTTTATCTCAAACCCTAGTGGCTGATGGTCGGAGGTGTGAAACTAAACAAAGAACAAATGGAATAATTAGCTGTGATCATCTGTTACATCCACACCACCTTTACACCACCACACAAACAATAACACAAAGACACTACTGACTCACAATCAACCATTCAGACCGCCTCCACGGCCGTTCATACACACGTGCACACACACATTACAGCCTACAGACTGTGAAACTCTGGTGCAGAATCAACACACACAGACGCACACAGACACACACAGATGCACACAGACACACACAGACGCACACAGACACAGAGCTCACCAGGTCGTCCAGGATTGTGACGGGGAAGTCGAACATGCACATCCTGACGGGCTGAGCGAGGGCTCTGTGCAGGCTGAATAGGGACTTGGCTTCCATGCTGCACAGTGAACGCACCGCGCAGCTGCAATCCAACCGCTCACATATAAAACATATAAAACATATAAAACGCAAATAAATGAAATGAAAAAAAAATCAATACGGAACTTCCCCAGCTAGCTGCTCTCTCGCTCTGCCTCTTACTGCAGACTGAGGAGGGGGGGAAGGAACCTCTCCCTCTCCACCTCCATCTTCCCAGCCAGCAGCAGCCCTGCCCTCCCATCGCTTCCCTCCCTCTTCCCCGCCTCGTCTTTCCTCCCCTCCTGCTCCTCGCTCACCAGGGAAGGTCCTAACTGTCAGCAGCTGCTCTCTCGTCCCTCCGTCTTCTGGAGGTATTGCCCAACAGCTCAGAGACGCTCAGCTGTTACACCACCACGTCTCTCCGCTTGTTTTCCTCTGCTCGCACACAACCACATGCTTCTGCTGCACAAACATCCAGAACCATCCAGGCTAAAGGAGACGCAGCAGGTCCACAGAGGGGCTCCGAGTCGGAGAGAGAGGGGACGAGTGTTGTTAAAGATGAGGTATGAATCAACCTGGCCTCTCCTCCATGCTGCTGCTTCAGGTGGAGCCAGAGCTTCTCTGCAGACCGGTCTGAACGCTCTGCCGCCGCCGTGACGCTGACGCCGTCACTGAGTCTCAGACACCACACTGAATATTCTCCCTCATGTTTCTGCCTCTGCTGTGTGGAGGAGAGGGATTCCCCACCACACACACACACACACACACACACACACACACACACGCACACACACACATCTGTCGCCTGCTTCCTCCTGGAGAAGTCTTAAGACATGTCTGGTAGTACAGTATACAGGTCTCACAGCTTTGAACAAAAATGGCTGAAATGGAGAAAGAAAGGAAGGATGTTGACCTGAAAAAAAAAACATGTGTGTGCGTGCGTGTGTGTGTGTGTGCGTGCGTGTGCGTCTTGTTTCTGAATCCTCTGTGGGTTTTTATCTCACCTATCACACAGGTCCTGCTGATGTCATCAACGCAGCTTTGACCTTCTTCTTTTTGTGTTTCATCATCTTGCAAAAGCACAAAACTACACTCTGCTCATTTCAGAGTAAACACCCGCTCTGTGTAATTATTAACTGTGTGTGTGTCTGTGGGTACAATACACAACAAAATAAAACCCAGTGACAGTGAGAACGATGTTCTACGTCTCTCTCTCTCTCACTCAGCTGATGATAATCACATATTTACAGACGAGACGATCTAAATGTCTCACACGCGTCTCAGCCTGTGGTCACTGGGACTTTAAACAGGGAACAGAGGCAGAATTCAGAGCCCTGATTCAAATGCAAATGAGGCTCGGCGTTGTGATTTGAAGAAACAGACAGTCGCGGAAGACGAGTGGAGCTGGAGCGAAAGAGCAAGAGGGTCTGAAACACCACTGGGAACTGCTTTCAGATGCAGAGGCCGTCCCACGGCTGAATACTGTCGGAGAGCGGTCGTCATGGAAACAGGGAGGAAAAGCCGGCTCTCCCTCAGAGGACGTACTGCTCTCCTCCTCCCTCCTCTACAGACACGCAGCCAGGACAGGAAGCCAGGACGCAACCTGCAGCTCGGCTTCCTGTGGCCTCACACAAAGGCAGGACGTGAGGTGCAGGTACACAACAAGTCACACAACGACAAGCCACAACGACAAGCCACCTTCATCTGAGCAAACTGTCAACCCGTCACTGCTGATCAGCTGCTGGTCAGTAAACACCTCTCATCACTACAGTCACACAACGAGCCGCGTCACAGGCAGATTCCTGTCTCGCCTACACACACGGATTCACACTTCAGTCTCAGTGTTTGCCGAGTCGGACTTTATCTGACTGTATCTGACTTTATCTGACTGTATCTGACTTTATCTGACTGTATCTGACTTTATCTGACTGTATCTGACTTCATCTTTGTCAGCACAGCTGTAACATTGATTTTAGTGGAAACCATCCAAAGGTCTCAAAAGTTCAAAAGTTTAAAGGTATAATATTTAAAACATTACGTAAGATTGGTCGTCATTGTTCCGCATTTTTTCATGTTGTGGTGTTTTTTTTAACAATATGTATGTTTTTTTTAATCACACCTCATGTGACAGCGCAGAGTCAGCGAGCAGGAGAAAAACATCTCACCACTGAGGAGATGAGGAGGAGCAGCAGCCAGGACTCATGTTTCTGGCCTGCAGAGTCTCTGGATGGAAAACATGCCTCCAGTCAGCAGGAACCTGAACGTGCCTGCAAATGATTACAGTGTCCACACACACACACACACGCACACACACACTCACACAAATCCATTCACTTGGAAAATACCAATGTGCACAGTCGGGTTTCAAGAGCAGATTTTAAAAACGAATCTGTGTGAGAGCGAAACACTCAGCAACAAGTTGAGACGTTCCACCGCCTCTGCACTGTGTGCACAACACATGGTGCAAAAATGCTTCTTCTGATGTCACAGGGTCAAGGACATGTCGCTTCTCCACACACAAAAATAAACCACTGGCAATAAGAACAGGAGGGGAAAGAGATTATCGTCACATTCCGTCAGACAACGTAAGTCAGTTTTGGTCAGAGTCAAGTCAAGATTGAAGAAAAGAGTCAAACGAATCAGCGTCTGAGCTGAGGAGAAACGTCAATAACACCAGAGAGAACAAACAGGAAGAACATGACGCGTGTGTGAGTGCATATCACACAGCTCAAATAGATGGAGTGGTTCTTGCTATAGCGCCCCCTCACTGCAACACTCAGATAACAGCGATGTCAGGTCAATTCTAATAATTCACAAAAAAACCCAGCAAATTTGTCTCATGTGCACGTTGCAAAATGAACATAAGACAATGCAGAACACACCCTGCACACAAACACACATGTTCACACACTCCACACTCCTCCTCACAACTGATCAATATCTGACCAATAATGTGAATTGATCAAATCTCCTCTGGACTTACAAACAGATTATTTTGACGTGAAGGAAAAAAAAACACCAGCCAAGGATCAGCTGCTTGAATCTCACAACAGACATAAACACTGATGTACTGTTCATGTGCCACACACACACACACACGCACACACACACACACAAACTCACTTCTGGGACAGAGGGGGTTATGAACTGTCCTGACTGACGGATGTCTCCTGCAGGACTGATTTTACACACATGGACACACACATGTGTTTCCACCATGAGGTCACATTCAAAAACAAAACTATTTATCCATTTTCAAAATAGTTTTTTTTTAACCAATAAACCATATACTTCTTATGTTTTCATGCTCTTTTTGTTCAATTATATTTCTACTACCCCCAATGTGTAACTGTAACTCTGAGTGTGTTATGGTGCATGGTGGTGGGATTAGGTGTGGAATGGCAAAAATATCATTAGCAGATTTGATCTGGGTTTGATTTAAATAACATTTAAATAACTCATCACGTCATTCGGCCAAAACATTGTAACTTATAAATAAATACAAACTAGTTATTTTAGTATTCCACAGACAATTTAACAACATCCACTGACAGAAAAACACAAAGACAACAAATGTGTGTGTGTTTGTGTGTGTGTAGTGATGCCGGTGAGTGAAACACAGACGGAGACGGAGACAGAGGCGGCGCTGCTGCAGCGGGAGGCCGGGCAGCACGCACCTGGAGGCGGACACACACCCAGGTGTTACCCGCTGCTTCTTACCTGTTTTTCCAGCATGATCATTCTCTCGGTGTCATGACCTTCATGGAGTGTGTGTCGGTGTGAGTTCACGCTCCCGTCACACACTCTCCTCCTCCACCCGCATCCCCCTCTTCCCGGAGGAGAAAAGAAAAAGAGAAAAACACACAGAGGGAGATAACGGGCACCGACGCTGCTGTTAGCTCAGCTAACACTGACGACCGCAGGCTGCGGGCTTTATCCGTCACGGAAAAAACACTCGACGGCAACAAAAATGCACGAAATGTTTTTGTTTGTGTGTTTGTGTTGAATCGTGGAGGACAAACAGCTCCTCGGTCAGTGAAGGGGAAAAGAGGGGGGAAAGGGGCGCGCGGACAAGAGGGGGCTGATGGCTAGCTAGCGTTAGCCTGTTAGCTTCAGTCAGCTACACCCAGCAGCGAGTATCACGGTTTTATTTGTCCCCCCCTGCCTTCACCCATCGCCGCTCCGCTCCCTCCAGTCACGCCCGAAGAAAACACGGCGGAGACGAGTCCTCTGGTCCCGGCTCCTCCGACCGAATCCTCCCCGCACACACTCGACGACGGCATCCCAGGGAAGAGCGGTCAGTCCGGGATGTGGCTGTTTGACCACCGTAACACTGATGATGCTCCGCTGGAGGAGGAGGAGGAGGAGGAGGAGGATGCTGAGACGTTCGCCGAGACGCTGCCGCCGACGCGGTGTGTGTGTTACAGCAGCTCAGGGAAAAACGACGCTCACGAACGCACCATACGCATCACGACTGACTGTTCCCTGAACGCACCACAGAAGTGTTTACCGTCAAAATGAAGGATCAGGAAATAGTTCATACATCCTTCTATTTAAACGTTGTTAAATATAAAAATAATAAGTTTGTTGTTATTTAAGTCTGTGTGTGTGTTGTCGATGTTTTACATGAACTTTATATGCACACACACACCCCGCCCCCCCATCCTACCCCTCTTCTCGCGGTGCATTATGGTACTTTATGTAAAACCAACATGGCGGCCGCCTGTATCCGCTCTCTCTGTAAGGTCGGCTGCTCTGTGGTCCAGTCCCCGGCGGTCCGTCGGCCTGGCGCCGTCTCCCTGCTGCGGGGGAACGTGAGCGCACACGCGGCCCGGAGGACGTACGGTACCGGCGGCGCAGGGAGCCGGTCCGGGCTGCTCGCCTGTGTGCGCGGGGGCGGCTCCGGGGCGCTGGGCTGCGTCCTCCTCCTCGGTGGAGGTGTGGGTCTGTATCAGACCCTGAAGCTCTGTGTCCCGCAGCATCTGGCCCAGGAGAAGACCCAGGTGAGGCCCAGCAGCGAGCTGCGTGCTCCCGGTCCGAGCCCCGGTGTCAGTGTAAGAAGAATCACAGAAACAATTCCAAACAAGTTTAATAATAAAACTGCATAGAAAACATGGATGATGGGGATGAACTGTGACTCACTGCACATGTATGTTCATAATCCTCACTTTCATCCACATGAAATATTTATATGATGTATTTATCATATAAATATTTGATATTGATGTATTTATATGATGTATTTGTATGATGTATTTATATGATGTATTTGTATGATGTATTTGTTATCATTTTGCACCTGAGGCAGGTGAAGATGGTGAATAATAACAATAATAATAATCATCATCATCATCACTGTGCGTTTGGCTGCAGGTGCCAGGTGAAGGTCTGCGGCTGACCCTGTACCAGTATAAGACCTGCCCCTTCTGCAGCAAGGTGCGAGCCTTCCTGGACTTCTACGGGCTGCCCTATGACATCGTGGAGGTGAACCCGGTGATGAGGCAGGAGATCAAGTGGTCCGCCTACAGGAAGGTGCCCATCCTGATGGTTGGGGACGACGTGGTGAGAGGACACAGCACAGCTGGAAAACATTGTAACGTTTTGAACACAGTCTCACTGACGTCTTGTTTCTTTTGCTGCAGCAACTTAACGACTCGTCTGTCATTATCAGCTCCATCAGGACCCATTTAATTCACAGGTGAGTTCAGGTGCATTTAATATCACGCCACAACGAGCCATATCCATAATAAAGTATTTAAGTACATTCTGCTACAGCATCACATGATCTGTGTGACACATTGTCAGCATGGTTCAAGGCTCAGAATATCTGCAAAATCAGTACTAATGAAAGTGGCCCTGACATTTTATTGATCAGTGGTAACAAAGTAAGTAGGATTTAATATTTCAACCAGCAGCTGATCACACTGATCACACACCAGGTCAGCTGCTGCTGCTGCAGCACGACAAAGTGCACCGCAAACAAACGTAACATGATGAGGTAGTTTAAGCAAATAAAACCCAAACGATAACTAAACTTACGCTTTTGTCATCCAGAGAGAAAAGTATGTCTGACATCATTCGCTGCTACCCGGCGATGGAGTCGGTGAACGACAGCGGGAAGAAGGTGACCGAGTACAACAACAAGTACTGGCTGATGCTGAGTGAAGCCGATACCGCGTTGATTTACCCCGAGAAGGGAATGCAGAAGTACGTCACCGGTCTCCCCCTGCAGCCACAGTCGCATCATGACATCTACATTTTAACAGTTACTGAGGGAGGAGAGGTTTTCAGTTGCAATTTTCTAAAATCTAAAGCCTCAGTCCGCTCAGTTAAAGTTCAGGGTCCAGCTACAGAACAGGACATTTGACATTTGTTCTGATCCAGCACCACAGCCCGAGTGATGTGTTTCCCCTAACTGTTTCCAGAGAGGAGATGAAGTGGCGTCAGTGGGCTGACGATTGGCTCGTGCACCTCATATCTCCCAATGTGTACCGAACTACCAGCGAGGCCCTGGCCTCCTTTGACTACATTGTACGCGAGGGCAAATTTGGTACATTTGAAGGTTTCTTTGCCAAATACATCGGCGCCGCAGCCATGTTCTTCATCGCCAAAAGGCTGAAAAAAAGGTGAGTGATACGTGGAGTATATATCTGACGCTGACCGTCAGTTGTCACGGTGTTAGAACGCGGTGATTTAGATTTGGCCGTTCTCTGTTGTGACCCGACAGACACAACCTGCAGGAGGACGTCAGGCAGGACCTGTACAAGGCCGTCAACAGCTGGGTGGCAGCCATCGGCAAGAAGAGAAGGTTCATGGGTGGAGATCATCCCAACCTGTCGGACCTGGTGAGTGAACAAACACACAACGCGGCACAGTTACTGGCCACACTGTAGCTACATTCTAGCCTTCACGCAGACTAACGCTACACTGAAACAATAACACACGTTTACCAAGTGAAGCACGTAGTGACCAGTAACAATGTTTCCCGTTCACCTGCAGGCGGTGTTCGGCGTCCTCAGGGTGATGGAGGGCCTGCAGGCGTTTGACGACATGATGGCGAACACCAAAGTCAAGGCCTGGTACACGCGCATGGAGAGAGCCACGCTCAACCACGAGGGCCGGATGTGAAGCGGCGCTGAGGTGGACCGAGACTTAACGTTCAACCTCCAGGGAGGAGAGAGACCAGAGGGCAGACGTCCTGCTTCACAGACATTTCCTGATCGACACCTGAATTTAAACCTGTTGATTTGAATAAACTGTAACGTTGATGTCGATTTTAGACGTCGCACATGTGAAAACAGTGTCCTCGGATGTTTAACGTTATCTTTAAAGGAACAAACCGTGTTGTGGGGGTCATTGTTCATGTAAGGTTTGATTTTTACTGACCTCTGCTGGTGAACGGTTGATGCTCTCATGTTCTGAGAACTCACGCGGGCTCGAGTTCAGATGGAGAAAAGATTTTTTGCTCATTTCCAGGTCTGATTTTTTTTTCTTTTTAATTTGATCTTCATCATTTGGGAGATCAAATGATCTTCATTAATTGCCTGTGTTACTGATTCTGAATCAGTTTAGGTGAGAAGTCAATGAGCTCATCAACTGGAGTTCCTTCTCCTTGAGGGTAAAATAAACCTGGTGAAACTGGTGAGCTGGTCTGAATGTACGTACTATGCAAACTGTCAGATTCATTTCTCAATAAACTGTAATGAACTCAGTGTACACATTTGTAAAAATGTGAAATAGTGAACATCCACTGATCTCTGCCGTTGGAGCACAATGTAAGTTCATTACATTTTGTGTTCTAAGTTCAGTGTTATTTTCTATGGAGGTTAAAAAACACAGACCTGAAACGACTCCAGGTTTCTACATCAATCTGAGAAAGTAATGACTGACAAATCGTCAACACTTTAGTAAAGTTGCGTTCGCATATTTTCCAACTTTATTCGCAGTAATAAAATGACAGCTCATCAAAATGTAAACTTTCAATCCACACGGTGGACTCATAATAAAATGTTAAAAATACATTACTGCCTTTCAGACACATCTGGACGAGGACAGCAACAATTCATTCGAACACATGCTGGGAGGATGGATGTGTCGGCAAGATTCTCTGTCTCCTTCAGAGAAACTTTGTTTTCTCAGCGCACTGAAGCTTCTTCCAAACATCTCACAGTCCCTCTCTCGCTGTGTCTCGTCATCCCTCATGACCTCCAGAACGTGGAGCTCAGCTGACCTTTGGGTGGACTGATCTGTTGGCTCTGCAGTGACGTCTGCGCGTGGGAGACAAAACATAATTTAAAACCTGACGGCAACAACTGGGAACAAACGTCAAGCTGTGTGTGTGCTTTGTGGAGAGTTCAATGGAAAACAGCAGCTTCTTTGATAAGTGATTGATCATTTATGAACCTGAGGATCTTACCTCTAAGAACTGTTTGAGCCTGATGACTGAGCCCATCTGTCCACTGCTGGTCACAGCCTCGATCCTGGAGACGGAGACAAACAGTGACACAACTGAGTGAAGGGAGTGAAAACGTGTGGCGAGAAGCAGCTGATGATCTCTGCGTTACATCAACGCGAGTGTGTACCTGGGGAAATATTCCTCTTTAAGCAGCAGGAGGAGTTTCCAGAACTGGGCCTGATACTGCTTCATCAGAGCATTGCCACAAACCTGAAGAGACACGAGAAACAACACAATGTACTGTAACTGAGAAAATCAAAAATGAAAAAGAAGTGACATGTAAGTTAAAAACAATCCTTCCAAAAAAGAAAGCAGCCATGTTGCTGCGACAGTGCTGAGATGACAATGTTGCTATGACTCACCTCCAGAAAGTCAAACAGCAGCGTCGCCGTGATGTCCGCCAGAGGCTCCATGTTGAGCATCTGAGCCAACCAACGCCATCCATGGTTCAGACCATGGGGAGCAGACTGAAACCACAAATAACAAGTGCCAGTTGTAATACAAAGTCACAATGTGATTTACAACAGGAGAACAAGAGCAAGGCGAAACTGGAAATACAGGTTCAAAAAACAAAAACATTATTTTTGTGACTGAATTTTCACTTTCTACACGACCAGTTTCAAATGTTACATATTTCCTGGTCAGGACACGATTAAATATCACTATTGATGTATTTTATCTCGGACATTGATGAGCTCTGACTCTTTGACAGGTGCTGATGTTAGCAGGAGGAGAGGCTGACTTTACCCCCTGCTTGGAGCCGTAAGGCCACCGGAGCTGGATCACGGCCGCGTACAGGCGGATCATGCCAGACATCCTCTTCAGGAAACTGTCCTGGCCTTCAACCCCCGAGTCGTCCACACGGTAACCAAGAATCCTGAGGAACAAAATCCATGACATTAATCAGTGTTGACGCTCTCTTTACTCTCTGTTTTTGTTGTCTCTCACTCACCTCTGATATTCCTCCACAGGTGTACCATCCTTCATGGACGGGTAATGTGGGACTGCGTACGGGCATTTCTTGTGCAGGTGGGCGAGGATGAGATCCCCCACCCGAGGGTGGAGTTCCCACACACCAGATGCCACCACAGCGATGGGGAAGGCTGCTTCGTGGTGCGAGGCCACCTCCTCGTCTCCTTGTTTCTGTCCACAAGAAACAACTTTTAATTTTTTAGTACACATTAGCATGAACTTCTTCATTGATGAATTACTGTGACATCATTGTAGTTGTCACGTGACCCTCCGTCTTCTCCTCACCACAAACTTCTCAGCCAGTTTGTAGCTGACAAAGTCCAGGCCCTGAGGATGCTGGGAGACGGAGACAGACTTCCCCCCTGACACCAACACGCGTCCTGACAACAGCTTGTCGATCTTGTCAAAGATCTCTCTGAGCTGCGATCCAGAGTTGCTGGAGATTTGACTGACGGGGATGGTGGCTGCTTTCTGAAGCTCCAGCTTGAGCTTCTTTGTCTGCGACGAGAACGGAGACAAGAAACCGGATCTCAGTTACTGAATGTACTTGTATGTATTTGTAATAAAAGTATTACGATTATCAGAATTATTCGTCTGTGACTGTGGATGTCTACTGAGTACACGATTGTGACGAGGTTAAGGCCTTCATGCAGAGAAGACAAACCCACCTGGACATCTTTGCTGGAGCTGAGTTGTTCGAAGGACTGAGCGCACTGAGCTGCTGCGTCCTGCAGCTCCTTGTACCATTTCAAAGTGCTGTCTTCAGCAGTGTTCTGCAGCCCTGTGGAAAGATGTCATAAATAACATAAATAATACAACACATATTTCTATGCTCATAAACTGTACAAAACTTGGTAGTTAATTTACCACCTTTCCTTTGTGCCTTCTCTTTGGCCGACTGTTCCGCCTTCTTCTGCTGCTCCTGTTGCACCTGCAGCTCCGCCTGCTTCCTGCGCAACTCTTCTTCTTCCTGCTCCTTCTTCTTCTCTCGAACCTTGGTGACATCCTCCTGCATCAGTCGGATCAGCGCCCGCATCTCGTGGAGGGCTCGCTCCGCTGCGTTCATGTCCTCCACGATGGGAAATGCTCCCTACAGAGACAAACACAGACACGGATGAAGAGGATGAGCCATGTTACACAAAAAACGACAGATCTCCCCTTTAAATTTCCTGATGTCTTAATGTTTCATATAACTAATCAGCTCATGAAGTTTCAATATCTCAAACCAAAGCAAGACAAGTTCTGAGACCTTTCTTCTTCCCAGGCAGTTTTATGCATTTTACTCTTACCAAAGCTTTTCTGCCCTCACATATCTCAAGATTATTAAAACCGGTTTACTGAAATACTGTTTCTTCTTCAAGGTAAATAATTAGGTCAATGTGTGAAATAAATATCTTAAGGTTTGAAACTGCCATAATTAGAGAGCTGACACAAAAATATCTCACATCATAACAAGTATAACTTAAAATAACCAAGCGATCTGTTTTGTGAAATGTATCTGTTCCGGTTTATACCAGTTTGATCTCTCTCCAGATTTTACACTCATCAGTGTAGGAAAGGTAAAACTGACCTCTGCCGTCTTCCGCACCACCTCCGACACCTGGGAGCACAGCTGGTTGCCGCGGGCGCTGTAGGAGCTGAGGCTGGCTGGCGGGAGGTCGGTCTTGGTCAGGGTGGATGGCTCCAGCAGCTGGTTGAGCTGCAAGATCTCCTCCTGGATGGTGTTGAGGTTACGTAGTCTCTCCTTGCCCTCCACCTGCCGCTGCCGCTCCAGCTCTGCCTCCCGCAGACGCTGCTGCTCCGCCTCCCTCAGACGCAAGTTCAGGATCTGACATAGAGAACATGAAGGCATCAACACTCATTTATAATGTACAAGGCCTACAAGGCTGCAAACATCACACCAGCATCGTCTCCACCTGTCCTCTGAGGATCATACCTTCATTCTGTGTCGCTGCTCTTCCTTCAGCTTCTCCTGACGGCCGATGCTCTCTTTAGTTCTACATTGGGAGAGAAAATGTCACATTCAGAAATGAAATGAAACAAACATCATGACATCATGGCGTATGATCATAATGTCAGACACGCCCACTGTCAAGCATTATTGCAACACGTATGTGTGAGCACTCTGTAAGACTTGCTCTTTGCTGTTGGCTCTTACTCTCTGTCCATCATGTCTCTCATGCTCTGGTACTCCTGCCTCTGCTTCAGCTCCATGAACTCCTCCAATCGCTTCAGCTGCTCCGACTCTGAGGTCGCCACCGCCACCACCAGCTTCTCCACCATCTCCTGTCGCTGTCTGAGCGCCATCTGAGCCACAGAGGATAAAATACTTATCAGTTGAGAGTGCAGAGCGCACAGACACACACACACAGAGAGAGAGAGAGAGAGAGAGAGAGACAGGTCACTGTGCCTGACCTTGGCCTTTCCTCGCTGCTCCTCTGCAAATTTGATAATGCGGCCAGACATCTCCATGGCTTTGGGAGATAACAGGGAAATGGCAGGTGGTGACGCAGGACTGGAAACCTCATTAATGTCTATCTCGTGATCTTCATCTTTCACCTCATCGCTAACGGCCTGCAGCAAATTAAACCGTAAAAGACAGCAAGTCTCAGTAAATCTGAACACTGAACCAAAGGCAAAATGAAATAAACCACAGATAAGGAGCGGGCAGATCTCATTTGAATAGACCTTTAATTAACTTCAAAATCTGTCATTTACAGACATCTGTTATACATCTATACAAAAACAGCAAGGTGAAACATATTAATGACTAACATACATTTACACAAAAACTAAATGTATAAAGGAACAAAAAAGTAGATGCGAGTTTCTGCCAAGCTGCTGTCACAAAGGTATAGTGAGAATCTGAGTGATATCTTCTTTAAGCATCGCACGTTAACACTGTAGTGAAAATGATGGAAAGAGAGACAATGGCCAGACAGATCTGAAGGAGAAACCTGCCTGCTCGTGGTCAGCCTTTAAAGACGGGGGTGTAGAGAGTGTGTTGTGCTTATCGGTGAGGTCAGGGGTCAGTCCTGTGGAGGAAACCAACACTGTGATGGCCTCTGTCAGGCCGGGGCTGGAGTGTCCGGAGCTGGAGCCCAGAAAGCAGGTCGTGTTCTGCAAGGACAAGGAGCTGAGACGTTCCAGTATGTTCCCAGAGTGTGTGGACAGGCTGACGGCCGCTTTACAACCTGCCATGATGTGCTGCAAGAACCAAAACACAAGTCAACATGGTACATGTTCGACAGTATGGCTGTTTCAGTGTATATGTTTCTTTTAGGAGAAAACAAAGCACAAACACACACTAAACTCATGTGAGATAAGAGATAGTATTTCGCGGATTTGTCAAACAGTACTGTTTCATCGGCGTTAGTATCCATATACAATAAGTTATACATAAAATATGTTCATTTAGTTCTGATGTGCGAACTATTGTTTCTACCTGCTCAGTTTTGTTGTTTCTTTACTGACTTATGTCTGCCTAATGTTGTTTGTGATGTATAAGATATATGTATGATTCGTGGTTCTGTTCCTGCTCCAGTTAATCACACAAACTGTCCCTTCAACCAACAAACATTACGTAAACAAGCACCGGGCAGCTTATCTTAGCCTAGCTAACGAGCTAACGTCAGCTAGCAATCGCCGGTGGACTGTGTGTAAATAATCCGGCCGCGGACTCACCTCGCCTCTTTCCGACCAGTGCGGGTCGAATGTGATGTTTCCCTTTGGTGAACTTTTCAAAGCCTCTAAAGTTTCCCATCGTAAACGTTCAGTAGACATCGCTAACAGAAGTCTTTAACTACTGGTCAACACTGACCGACGAAAGCCGCCACGACGTTACACGAATTTCACTCCGACAAGAAACCGCGCGCCGCTGCTCAGAGGCTCGATGGTTCCGGCTTTTCTCTACAGTTTACGTGAGGTTCCTGTTTCAGACCGAGCTCTTTTTCTGTGGGGACCACCAGCTTACGTCACTCAGTCAGTCATAAACACACAACATCAAAGGAATAGAACAGAACGCAACAGAATACTTTTATTGTTATTATACGTCACATATAACGAAATTACTGGTGCTGCTCCCTTTATGCAAAAATCTACAAATATAAAAGGATATTAAAAATAAAACAAAGTAAAAACAACCTGTACCCACCCCACAGGTAAATACATTAGTCAAGGTGTGTGTGAGTATGAATATATCAATATTCAAGGCAAACAAACACACCATATTATTACACACACATCATCGTTTCATAATATTAAAATGTATTATTAAGTATATTTGTCACATGTTTCTTTGAGATTAGTTATATTTTAAATCTAGGGACATGAAAAAAATGAGAAAGCTTAATTCAATTCATTGATTATATAAAACTTTCAAGTCAAAAACAGACAGACAGGCAATAAATGTAACTGAGATGGACGCTGGTCGGGTTGGTAAAGCTGCAGTCAGCTTGTAAACAAAGATTCGCCGAACACGTTTCCATAGGACGTTTTGAGAAAGTGGACATACTTCTGCAGGGTTCGGTTTGTAGAGTCCGACTGCTCCAGTCTGTCCTTCATGTTCTGCAGCTGACTCTGGAACCGCCGCTCCATCTGGAGAAACAAATATTTTTAAAGGACGTCTTTGATTGATGATTTCCACTTTATGTTTAAGGTCACATGAACTCAGCATCCCTTTCCTCCGCCGACATATTATCCCCACTGAATTCATCACCCACTGAATTCATCACGCACTGAATTCATCACCCACTGAATTCCTCACGCACTGAATTCATCACCCACTGAATTCATCACCCACTGAATTCATCACCCACTGAGTTCATCACCCACTGAGTTCATCACCCACTGAGTTCATCACCCACTGAGCGGTGCCCTGTACCTCCTCTTTGCTTCTCTGGAGCTGACTCATCTCTGATTTGGCTCGGCTAAGCTGACACTGCAGGTCCAGGCCTTTGGACTGCGACACTCTCTCTTTGGCCAAGGCCCTGTGCATGCTGTCATCAACCTGCGGACAAGAGACAATAAATGTTTTCCTCACTGCAACATTATAAACAACAAAACACTGGAAATGGCAGAAAAAAACACCTATGTGGCTTTTTCTGATAAAATTAACCCAAACAAAACAAAATGATCATATTCCCGCTATATTATTATTGATTGTTATTCTAACTGTGTGGTTCTGTGGACGCCGATGGACAGACTGAATACAGGATGTCATGGTTTCACACCTGCTTCTGTGTGTCGTCCAGACTCTGCTGCAGCTGTCTGGACAGGACGCTGCACTCACGACTCTTCTCTTCCAGCTGCTGCTGGATGCTGCGGGCAGCTTCTTCCTGTGAGGTGAGACCCTCGGAGAGGCCTTTGTTTTCTACCTTCACGTCCTCCAACCTCCTACAACACACACAAATCAACAGTCCCATTATAGACAACATAAGGTGTGTATTGCTACATTAGATCGTCTTGTGAGGGTCTGTACCTCTCTAGGTTTTGGATCTTCTCCTTGAGAACGTTGTTTTCCTCCTGCAGCAGCAGGTTCCTCTGCTGAAGCATCTCCAGCTGAGTGCCTTGCTGTTCCACCTGTGGAGGAGCACAGACAGCCAGAGGTCAGCCGTGACAGAAACTCATCTGTTCCTGACGCTCAACAGGTGGCGCAACAGCCTCAATACATCTTTCCTGCTTGTCATCACACCTGCTTTGCCTGTCTATTGTTACTGTCACTGTCTACAGAGCAGAAATGTCACTAAATGTTTGTACAAAAAGATAACGTCTGTCTGGCTGCTCGGTACCTTGTGTCTGACTTCAGAGAGCACAGAGCTTCGCTCCATGTTCCTCCTCTCGTGTGCGTCGGCGTCCTGCTGCGCATCTCTGAGCTGCTGCTCTGTCCTCCTCAGTCTGTCGGGCAGCTCCTCCAGCTCTTGGAGTCGACCCAGCAGCTCCCTCCTCACCTGCTCCTTCTCCTTCTCCAGGCTCACCTTCACCTCCCGCATCTCCTTCTGCGTCATCTCCAGTTTCAGGCAGGAATCTTCTGCTTCCTGGCGAGCCTGCTGGAGCTGCACACAGCACACGCATGTCACAATCTGATCTATCCACCTTGCGTTTTGAAACATTAAAATGCCCGACTGGAGTTTTCACAACACAGGAAGTAATGTAGACGTCAGTCATAATCAGACTTCTCTATAACATGAAAATGTTTTTAATATTCCATAACATTAACGGAATATCATGTTAGGAAATCATATGAACATCATAAACTGTACGAGGTCATACTCATGCCTCGTACAGACCATGTGACCATGTGACTGGCAGTTGTAGGACGTGTGTGAAGGGAAACGGCGTCAATGGGTCAGACTTTACCTTCTTCCTGTATTTCTCCACCAGGATTTCATACTTTCTGATTGACGTCCTCAGCTGACGAGCTTCTTGCTGAAGTCCCTGAAGCTGCTCCTCAGCTGACTTCAGCCCAGCCTGAATACGATGCAGGATAACGATGAATAAAAACGCTTCACTCAGTCCACAGAGGCGATGACGCAGTGGAGGACACTATCAGAGCTGACATGATTCATGAAGACACATACCTGTGTGCCTGTCGTCCATATATACCTGTTTACCCTCAGAAACGTTATTTTTCCTAATGTGACCAACAGGGTGCTTCTGGTTTAGCTGATCTGACATACTGGTTTATGAGGCTGATATGAAGATTCCTCTGGATGTACCTTGAGTCTCTGGTTGTCCAGCGTAGTGGAGGCGTTTTCAGCGCTGAGGTGACGCTGCTTATCCCGGAGCTCCTCCCTCTCCACCTGGCTCCTCTCCGCCGCCGAGTGAAGCTGAGAAGTCAGCTCAGTCACATGTCTGTGACGGAGGCAGGTTTTCAGAAAACACACGGGAAACAACTGAGCAGATGCTGTGAGACACTCAGACGCGTCAAAGTGTTGCGATGAGGATGAAGCCCATATCCTGATGTGTGTGAGTGTACTCACAGTCTGAGGGCAGAGAGCTCCTCCTCCAGCTGCCCTTTAGCAGCTGCCTCTTGAGAGTGCCTCAGGCACCAGTCGCTGGATGTGGACACAGCCTGGTCCAACTGGGTCTCCTTCAACACAACCCACAGAGAATGTCCCTGGATTATTGTTTGATGTCTTCATCTATCAGCTTATTTCGTTTCTGTATGTGTTAATATTTACAGCACAGAGCATTACAGATGTTCCTGTTTCTCTGTCAGACAGCAGCGCCACCAGCTGGCGGGTCATTGACCCGAGGCAGATAAAAAAAACAAACAACAACAGGAATCCCTTTAATCCAGCCCCAGAAAACAGTTCCCTCCAACAATTTTGTTGTGAATCAGTATAGTTTTTGTTTGAGCTCCTGAACGACTGCATGCAGATTTATGTGTTCGCGTCTAATAACTCGGACCTTCTCCTGAAGTTTTCCTGTGAGCTCCTTGATGGACTCCTCGGCTCTCAGGGCCTGCTGAGTCAGCAGATCCAGAGCCTCCTGGTTTCGCCTTCCCTGCATCTCCTCCTGATCGTCTCTCTGGTGCCTGTGGGTCTGCAGCTCCTCCTGCAGAGCCTGAAGCTTCTCCTGCTGCTGCTCCTGGATCTGTTGCATCCGCTGCCTCACAGAGAGAAGGGGAACGGATGTTCTATCATTCAGCTTTTTTCCCCTAATCCTTTGTTTACTGAGATGAAACCACGTACTGAGTGTTTACATCCGCATGAAGCACAGAGACTCAACAGGCTTTTCACACATGAAACATATAAATCAGTCCGTTAAGTGGAGACAAATTCCTTCATCGGGTTCAACTGAAGCAGTAGTTTTTTTTTCTGTCATTCGTGTTTGTGCTCACAGACCTGAATCTGACCACTGAGTCGAAACTTTTCAGCCTCTGCTCTGTTCAGCTGAGACTCCAGGTGGTCGCGCGTCGACTCCAGGACCCTCGAAAGCTCCTCCGTCGTCTTGAAGTTGCCCTGCCACACCAGAGGAAAGCAGGGGGTGAGGGAGAGGTTACCGTTTGTACCCAACATCCACCTATCTTCTTTGATATAACCAGATGCTGCCACAGTTATAAATCTTCACCTTTTCAACGTCCAAATGCTCAGCGAGCTTAGATGCCTCTTTCTTTTTGTTGTTGAGTTTGGCCAAAAGTCGCTGTAAGAGAGCAACACAACACAACCAACAACGTCCTCTCGTGTTACCTGGCTGCAGGTGAGCAGAGGAAGGACGAGTTTAAACAGCATTATGCATCACTCACAATGTTCTCAGTCTCACTGTCGGCCAGTCTCTTCCTCATGGCGTCTCTTTGTTCAGAACAGACCAGTGAATCTCTCTGTGGATACAAGCAACAGCAGGAGGAGAATCACTGAACATCACTGCAGAAATCAAGTAACAACAAGATTCTCTCTCATTGTTCAGACACACACTTTTTAAATGGCCTAATTTTTACAACTAAAACATTACTTAACTAAAAGTGAATTAATCAGTTTTAGTAGGTCAGTGTTTGGGATGAAACTAATAATCACAACATCATTCATTTCTTTTTGATTGCTTTTCTTTTATTTGCTTCTTTTCCGGATCAGCTGCCCAAGATAAGTTACAAAATAAAACATAAAACATTTGATGAATGACTTTAAAAAAAAAAACAGTTATAAGAATGACTGCAAATGCATGTTTTGAAGACTGACTTTTCTTCTGGACCATTGAGACATTGTGTACCTCGTGTTGACTCCACTCTCTGAGCAGCTCCCGCAGGCTCTGATTGGTCCTGTCAAACATCTCGATCTTCTCCAACAGCAGCTCCTGCTGTCGTCCCACCGAGGCTCTGTGCAACTTAGACACCCGCTTGTCCTACAAAACACACACACAAATAAAAACAAGACCATGTGCAGCTAAAAAATATAAAATTCTCTATCCTCCCTCTCCTTTTGTGGCAGATTAACAACCTTAGCGAGGCTGTCGACCATTTCCTTCAGAGCTGCTAGCTGATTGGCTACTGCCACACCATCAATCTCTGCTTCAACAAGAGCCCTCAGGAGCACATCTGTGTCTCTGCGTCTAGAATCTGGCCTGTGAACAACAATTTATTAATTATTTCTATTTTAACACAACTTTTGACCTCCACATCATCACATGTAATATAGTTTTAGTAACAAGACACATTTCAGATTTGACATAAAAGAAATTACTGAATGAACAAACGTCTATACAAACATGTGTCTAACCTCTCCCTGTGCAAAATGTACAAAAAGACACAGTCCTCTTATGAGGTGATGAACTGTTCAGACATCAGACCGTTTCAGAATGTGTTAAAGTGGGTTTTGTTGTGAATGTGAGACGGTGGCGTGCTCGTGCTGCTGACACTACGCTCACCTCTGTAACCCATGAACATCCTCATGCTCTCTGAGGAGGAAGCTCAGGCTTTTGGACACCGAACCAATCTCCTCTTCCTGTTCGTCTCCATAACGGTGGTGTCCCATCCCACTTCCTGACCACAGCTGTGAACCACTTCTCTGAGGGCAAGATACAAACCAACAGGTTTCACACTCACACAACCTGTCACCTGCTCCTTTCACTGCACATTTACAGACCGTGGTTTAAAGAATGTGGACGTGCAAGATACTGCAGCATAAAGACACCTGGTCCTTGTGTGAGCCAACGTCTCTCCCGCTGGACAGTCGTCCTGGAGGAATCCAGGGCGACCGGACCATTGATCTCCCTCCATCTCCCTTCACCTGGACATCTTTTGTCCTCATCTGCAGAAAAAAAGAAGAGAAGATAAGACATGTAGAACCATACTCATCCTCTTCACTGTTTTGTCTTTTCAGAAGTTTTGTGACTCTTTTTCGACATGATGCCATTCTTTGGGCATTTTGTCGCTCATTGTGATTGTTTTGTCTTGACACTGTGTGACTCTTTGTGGATGTTTTGCATCTTTGTAGTTTTGTGTCTTTGTTGATACCGTGAGTCTCTGGGAACAATTTGACATTGTGTGACACCGTGTCTTTATGGTTGTTATGGTAACAAATCAGTGCAGCTAGAATAGATGATGATTTTCACATATTATCTTCTAACTGACTGTGGAAAATGTAACTTAACTTGTAACTTCAACTTACTGTTTTTATCACAGTGAACATGGCGGCTAAAGCTAATCGATAGAAACCGGTCGAATAAACCGGTGTAACACCGACCTGTGACGTCTTGCTCCTCCTCATATGAACATGTACCGGTGTGGTCTCCGGTACGTGGACATGGACCGGCGGCCCCTGCGACCGCGTGTCCCGGGTTTTCATTCTCTCCAGACGTTAACATTCACAATAAACACGTTCACATTGTGTTTCTGCTCAGCTAAAACAAACACAACAGCCGTTAGCACCAGTCGCCTCACTGTTAGCACGCTAGCCTGTGCGTTTCCAAGGTAAATCACGACGCGTGTTTGGATGGACAAGCGAGCCCGCTGATTGGCTCGTTTGCAGAGTCTTGTTCGGTGATTGGTGGAGAGCGGCGTTCGAGGCGCGTCGCCCGTGGTAACCACTGAAAGTAACGGGTAATGCTGCGTTCAGGAAATATCGGGAAAGTTGGAAGACCAAGGAAAACAGTTTATCGTGACTTGAAATTTTCTCTCGTCGGATGCTTTAGTTTAAAAATACTTCATTACAAGTTCAAGTGTCATGAGTAATGAAGGAGCGTCTTTCAGATCCTACTGAATTACAGAAGTACTGTCGATACTATATATTTAAAGCGATTTTGTTACTCCACTTTGTGATTTTGTTTTGAAACTTTTTACAGATTTACCCACAGTATGTCAGACAGTGAAGTGGTCGTGATGGGAGCGATAGTCTGTCGCGTGAACGCTGTTGATTGACAGGAAATGTGTGGGCAACAAAAGTTTATTAATTAATCAACATGGCATTTTAGAAAGAAACGAAACGAATGTTTCGTTGTAATACCTCAGATACGAGAATTTTGTTTTTGTTGTCATTCGTGATGGGAAACTCTCTGTAGGAGCCATATTGAATCTGCTAATAACCGTTTCGTAGTTTTCCTTTCAAGATGTTCCAGTGTTCATTTAAACATCGATGATGCCACGCGGTGATATACGACGTCACAGCTGCTTTCCTTTGGGGTCATGATGCATGGGTTTCTTCACAGCCACGTGGCACTAAGAGCAGTCAGCAGAAAGCGAAACTAAAATATTTAAACCAAACTAAAGTATCCATCCACGCAGTACATCAAACACAACACGTTGATTCTGTTCGTTGTCAAACTCATTACCAGGAAGATGCTCGGCAGTAGTGGTAATGAAGAGAGAGATTCTCTGAAGAGAATTAAACATGAATAAAATCAAATGTGGCCTGGATAAACACACTCTGTCACAGACATTTGAAGATATTACATTTGGGCCCCTGAGCAAGGCTCTTAACGCCTCGAATTCGCTCCCTGGGCGCTTCTACTGTGCACGTGACGCTATGTACGAATGTTGTGTACTAATGTACTACAAACCCTGTATTCATGTATGTGTGGAATGCAGTGGACGTAATTTCCCACCTTCATGGGATTAATAAAGTGTGTTTATTCTTCTTCTAAATCATGTATCTGTGTGTGTATATTTATATATATATATAGAGAGAGAGAGAGAGAGAGATGATAGTTGATGTTTTTAATGTGGGAGCGCAGTGAAGAGAAGGAAAGAAGGAAATGGTTGAGATGACTGTGTTTCCTGTTTATTAACATGGCACTTCCGAACGTTAGCTAGCCTCGAGCACAATTTAAGCTAACGTTCGCTTTATTGGTTGTCAGTCTTTTTTTAATGTATTACCATATTGATTCACCGTGTATTTGCACTATACGATTTGAAACCCTTATGAATTTAATCCGATGTGTTATTGATCGGGATCCGATGATTACACGACAGTCGTCGATGCACCACCGCAGCTAAAAACAAAGTGGCTAGCTTTAGCTTTAGCATTAGCCGTCCATGTGCGTGCGAAGCGGCGATGGGAGGTCAGAGGAACCTGCTGCTGCGGGGGTTCGTCATAACGTTACACTGCATTTCTTTTCTCAACCCCGCTGTGCTCCAGCCCGCTGCGGCGTGCGCTGCTGCCGCCACTGCGGCGGAGGGAGTGGGAACCAGCGCCGACACCCTGCTGCTGTGCCGGGCGTGCGGGCACGAGCTGGCGGTTGGGGCGGACATCCACCTCGTCCCCAGCCGACTGTCACTGTCCAGCCGCAACGACACGCTGGTCGGGGGCCGAAGGGTTAACGTCCAGCTCTTTGAGAACCCGCACGGACACCAGTTCGAAGTGATCACGTTCAGGAAGGCGGACGTCACCCTGCACTGGCCGGCAGACAAGCACTTCTCCTGGTACCCGGGCTTCTCCTGGACCGTGGTCACCTGTCCTCGGTGCAGGACTCACCTAGGTGGGTACGAACCTGGGACGGCGTAATTATTATAAATAAAAATACATTTATAATCATCGCCAATCATAATAAAACACATCTAAGCTTTAAAAAAAAACGTTCGTTCTCGTTCAGATGTTGACGTGCATTGTCAAATAAGAAACATCGTAATGCTCATTTTAATGTTAAAAACTACTGAATAATATAATCTCTTACAAATATTAATCAGAACCCAGAAATTGTTGTTCGTATAATTTATACGTTTAACCATTAGTTTAGCAGCCTCGTTTATCTGTAAATATTTTAATATTATATAAAAGTTAAAATAATTTTCTCTGGGGAATCGAGTAACAGATTCTGACCTCTGCCATCTTTCATGATCAGGATTTTGTTTCTGCATCATTTTTTTAAAAAAACATTTAAAATCTCTTATCTCAAAGTTACAAACATTGAACGGGGCAATAGAAAAAAAGCGCGTCCGTGTTGTTCCATGATACAGTTTATTAATCCAGTGTTTCTGCTGCTCACTCCAGGTTGGGCCTTCCAGCCCAGCGACTGGCCACACACCGTCACTAAAACAAAGTTTGACGAGTCAGAGCAAACCTTCTTGGCCTTAATCACCCATCGACTCCTAACAGAAGACTTTGCCTCGAGCCTGCTATTGACTCCTAAATCCTTCACGAGCTGACGGACCTTTGATTGTAGTTAAACCCAGGTGCCTTTTCTGCTACCTGTTTCTTTCAAATAAATTTCTATGCACCCACTTAGTTTGAAGAGTCCCACACGTGTATACACAGTAAGTTTTATTATTGTAACAAAGCAAGTTGTACACCTCAAATTTAAAACAGTTTCTTTTCCCCCCAGCGGAAAAGGAAAGGGTGATTAAGTGTAAATTCTATGAGATAACAGGGTTTTTTGCCATGAAGCGGTGGGGGCCAAAATTTACAAGCTTGTTTTTTTTTCCATTTTGTTCTTTATTAAAAATGTCATTTCAAATCTCATGGATATCTGTAAAACAATACGATGAAAAGAAAAAAAAAGTCCCATAGAAATGATGTCAAAATAACCACTCTCCCCAATAACCAACATACTCCTGCCCCTCTCCAGTTTACCCCACCCCCCGCCCCCTGAACATTACAAGTCAAGGAATGAGCTGGTACTTGTTAACCACAAAGGGGAAAATAACAGTTTTTTTTCAAGGATCAACGCCCAACTAAAAAAATAAAAAATATGGGGAAAAAATGTTTGAGGTCTGCTAGCACTAGGTCACTACACCATGGCTTAGTCAATTAACCACACAACCTTTAAGAGAAGGAATTCTGAGTGAATTATCTTCAGATTCTACTCAGGATGCCGTGCTGATTCTATTGTAATACTTTTTTATTATCATTTTTAGATGACTTTGGGGATGGTACTCACAATTCAGGGCAAAGTGCCATTGGCCTTAAGCTGAGTCAAAGGAGAACAAAACATGGCACCAACAGGTGGAGAGGCTTCAGAATGGAAAACGAAGCACACACGATGGGAAAAAGTAATTTAAAAAAACAAAAAAACAAAAACAAAAAGAAAACTTTGCTCCCGAACATGAGTGGAAAAAACAAACTGGGAATAGAGGGTTGAGGGTGTGGGTAGGTGATGTTGTATTAGTCATCTTCCCCTTCGTCATCCTGAAAAAGCAAAAGCAACATTAATTTGATGCACTGTAAAGTCTCCTTGGCTGTGAAGATGCCTTGAAATTATTTTTAATGTAAGAAAGTAGGTCAGCTAATAACACATGTCCATGAATTCATCACTTCACCTCTCCATCTTCACCATCATCTTCTTCATCCTCCTCTCCATCCTCATCTCCCTCCTCGTCAATATCCTCCAGGCCCTCCTCATCCTCTTCTTCATCCTCACCTTCGCCCTCTTCGTCATCCATATCAGGAACCTAGGGATAACAGACACCTTGAACGTGGCTGTCGTCAATTCTATCTGGATAATGTGTTTCATTATCCAGATAAAGTAGCTACAACATCCACACACATTTAAATACAAACAAATGCAAATGTGTCCACTTAATGAGGCCGGTAGAATCCAGGGAAAGTAATACACCACGAGTATTTGTTGTCATTAGCATACCAGATAGTACTGCAGCGGGTTTGGCCAGATGTCATCCTTAATGACTTCCCCGAGCTCATCAGCACCAGCATCAGCATGATCAGTGAACCAAGTGAAGAAGCTCTCTGGCTCTTCATGTTGCCTCTTCCTTCCTGCTTTGTTCTGTGTCTGACTGGAGCGTTTGGTCAGGTCCTACAAACACACATGATCCGACATAAACTTCCAACATAACATACTGATATTAGACTGCAATGCTCCAAATGATTAAATTAAATAATTAAATAAGTCTCACAACATTGTAGACACACATACCTTTCCTGATTTCCATTTGATTTCCGTTGACTTTGAAGATGGATCTCCGCTCTCATTCAGATGGAACTCTTTGGAAAGTACTTTGTTTTCGAAGTACGGATTTTCATCGAAATACTAAAAATAAAATTAAAAGGACCCTGTTAAGAACACAGGAAACAACCTGAAACTTCATGGGGTGTGAGTCCGTGCACAACAAAACTTACAAAATCTATTCTGTAGCCTGACTTGATGTCTTCAAATTCTGTCACCTCCACTCGACTCAGGTAATGAAGTGCTTCCTCATCTTCCTCCCCAAGTAGGGCAGATACTGCAGGAAGAGAGACCAAATATTAACATCTGGTATATGGTCATGCAATCACCTGTCACGATCCCAGACTTTCCGTGGACAACGGCGATGATCCACTCACCTTGTGGATGGTTGACAAACGTGGTGACCCAGAAGTTGGGGATTTTGGCGATCAGTTCTGACCTCTTCTGAAAGAATGGCTGACGGAGTTTGTTGTATTTCTGTTCTACTTTGAGGATTTCCTCACTGGCTTGCTCATTCAACCTGACAGGCAAAAATGTAACAAACAAAATCACAAAATAAGAAATTAAGTTAGGATTAATAGGATCATCAATGATGAAGAAAACAAATCACATTCACATCAATCTGTAATTTATTTCACTTCATTGTACTTAATTATAACCAAAGATGTCCAAAAAAAAACATGCACACAGAATTATCATTTTCATCTAAACATTAAACAATCAAATCTGTCCGTTTTCTGTCACACGGACACTTTCTCAGATCAACAGGGTTTATGTGACACTGAACAACAACAATACCTGTCAATTTCATTTTGAACTTCATCAATGTGTTCGATAGCTTCTTGCTGTTCTTTCTCTGTGGGGGGAAAAAAAGACAAATGTAATGGACAATACACAGAACTTATTATTACACGTGTTAACCGTTCAACCCAGGACCAAAACAACGTAGACACAACTTTTCAAAACTCAACTTTTATTTTCTCTTAAAAAATACGTGATTTTTATTTCGAAAAATGTATCAAATAATAATAATAATAATGTTAATCATAAAAAGGAATTTATTTCCACACTTCCAAATGTGTAATATTAATTTATTTTATACAACTCTACCGAAGTTATCTGAATTGTGTTTTTATTTTTTTGTTTTAAACGACCGGCTGAGGTTATCAGTCCGCCGTCGGGTACCGGCAGCTGACAGCTCGTCTACCGGGTTAAAATCCGTCACCGCCGCAGGTTGTAGCAGCGTGAGCGGCCAATGGCTGCAGCTCCTGCGGCTCAGACAATCACCGTTTCCTGCCGGTCGCTGCCGACAAGGCCGCGTGGTTTAAATGTGGGACGTCGGAGTGAACACACACAGAGCCGCGGTAACGTGAGGCGCAGATGTAGGACAAGCGCCAGGACAGAGCCCGTTAACCGGCGCAGCCTGCTCGCACGACGGCCTCTTACAACCGCGTCTGAAATGTGCACTGAACACGCAGTTTAACCTGCAGCGAGGCGCTGGATTTAACAGCACCTTTGCCAGAAACAAAACACAATGTCGCGAGCTAGCGTTAGGTAACATTACAACAACAACACTAGCAGGCTAGCGGCTAATGCCCCCCGTTACAAGTGCTAAATTCCCCGGTTGTTAAAGACAAAAACAGCAACGTGAACATTGATGATGCCGTTCGGGGTCGTTCTGAGACAACCCGCGGAACAATGACCCTCTCCGCACCGCGTACGGCCACTCGGTCAGCGGCCATCGCCACCACTGACCACGCTGGTGATGCTAATCGTCTAGCTAACACCAGCTAACATGGCCTCTGAGCGCCGGTGTGAAGTGAACAACAGCAGAGCGGAGCAGCGGCATGCTAACACCCGCGTTAGCACGCCAGCTAGCTGCTGCTGGCGAATCGTGAATCCACGCAGCAGCGGCAGCCGCCGCGGCCGGCGACAGCCGCCGCCCGGAGGCGTCGAGCTAAATCAAAGCTCCCATTAAAATCGCTATTAAAATGCCCGCACCCATCGTAATGCTAATTCAGAGAGAGGAGAGAGTGAAAATGGCGGTGAACAGGAGGCCGCCATTCCCCCTTACCGGAGGTTTCGTCCGCTCCGTCATGGTTCGAGTTCAGCTCCTTTTTACTCACTTTCGCCGCCGAGGCCGACATGTTTTCGCAGGCTGGGTGACTTACAGACGTCTGAGAGAAAAGCTCGTGGCTGTGGATGCGGTTTCTCCCCGAGCAGGAGAACGTTAGTTCGGTGTAAAGTTCAGCGTGCAGGAGCCGACAACGTGCTGCTTCCACACAATGTAGCTGCCGCGGAGCGAGGAAGTCCCAGCAGCCGCCGCTCGCGCGCCTCTTTCACCACGGCCGCGCGGAGCAGCAGCGAGCTCCGCCTCTCAAAGTAGATCTCCGACGAGACTCGCGGTGGTAAACACGGTTCCTTTTATCGACTCGGGTTACACTGAGTCACTCACTAAAGTGATCCGGTTCACTCCAGTCACTCGAGTCGGTGTTCGTGGCCACCACCACCCCATTATAATAATATAATACCTGTTAATGATATAACTCTAGTTTGTTGTTACAATAAAATGTCTTTATACCATTACTAATAACTAATAATAATTTCAATAATCATCATCAGCGCACGTGCATGAAATATATCAGCCACATAACCAACATTACTGCGCTTATGACCGCTGGCTCATGGAGACCCCGGGCTCGCGATTCCTGACTTCGTGCGAGGATTCGAATCACTGACTCAGGACGCGACCAGCGTTTATCTCACTGCTCATCTCTTATAAACACGTTACACACACACACACACACACACACACACACACACACACACACACACACACACACACACACACACACACACAGGGTGAAGCCTCGGTCTGGATGATTAGTTTTGTCCTCCGTATGATGACTGAACATATCATGTCTCCACAGGTCTCACTGTCTCTGCTGGACATGTGTCCATGTGTCCATGTGTCCATGTGTCCATGTGTCCATGTGTCCATGTGTCCATGTGTCCATGTGTCCATGTGTCCATGTGTCGTGGTCATCTGCTGACAACATCACCTGTAATGACCATATCTGCTGGGAGCTGCAGCCTGGTCTCTGCCTGGTCCCAGAGACACAGAGACACACAGAGACAGACAGAGACAGACAGAGACAGGGAGACAGACAGAGACAGACAGAGGCAGCAGCTCTGTGTTGGTCTTGTGGTTGATGACAGTGCAGGGACATGTGGTCCTGCAGCGTCCAATGCCGAGGCCAGAGCAGGATGAGCAGCAGCATCAGTGCTGGTACAGGAGAGGGGCTGCCCCCCCCCACTCACCCCCACCCCCGCAGAGAGACACCAACCCAACAGGAGACAGAGAGGAGGAGGAGCAGCAGCAGGAGGAGGAGGAGGGGGTGGGAGGGGGGCTGCTCACAGAGCAGAGGACGAGGATGCAGCGGGGACGGGACGATGCAGAGGAGGCTGCAGGGTGGTGAAAACAAACGCACCACGCTCTGTGATCCACGCCTCAACATGTAGAAGCTGCATCATCACAGGAGCCACAGTCACTGTGTGTGTGTGTGTGTGTGTGTGTGTGTGTGCGTGTGTGTGTGTGTGTGTGTGTGTGTGTGTGTGAACACGTCAGAGGACCAGTTGTGTTTCAAGGATAGTGAAGGTGGAGCGGCGCAACCTGAGAAGCCCCCCCCACCCCCACACGCACACACACACACCTCCAGAGAGGATGTGAGATCAGCCCTGGTCCAGCGAGGAGACGCAGCATCACTCTGAGGTCAGTGAAGTGCACAGTCATACTGTTACCACCTGATGTCAACGTGATGTCAGCCAGCTGCTCCTGCGCTTGTTGTGCTCTCGCTGTTCTGACTGAGGCTGTGCAGAGTCAGTGTGTTGTTGTTGTTGTTGTTGTTGTTTGTGACTGTGTGTGTGTGTGTGTGTCCCGGCTGGACTGTCAGGGCACGAGTGTGGCGATGAAGTCGGCCTTGTTGTCTCTTGATGTGATGTCGTTATCCAGGATCAGATGTTGTCCACAGCTCAGCAGATGCTGCAGGACAGCCGCTCCAAGATCGAGCTGATCCGACTGCAGATTATCAAAGTGGCCCAGGCCGGGGGCAGCGGCGGGGGCAGCGGCGGGGGCAGCGGCGGTGATGACGACGGTGGTGGCAACAACAACAGCTCCACTACCAGAGGTCAGAGTCCTGCACGATGCCAATGACGCAGTGGATCATACTGATCACAACGTTATGGCCTATTACCAAACCTCTCCGCTTCATTTACCTCTGACAACACAACACAACACAACACAACACAACACAACACAACACAACACAACACTGAGGAGATGAGTGGCTGGTTTGAGTCAGGTGATCAGGTCTCCTGATGTTCATCCTGATTTGTGGTTTGAATCTAAATCTTTCTGTTCAGCCGAAGGTTTAAATGTCTCAACAGTGTCCCACAGAGACACTGCAGACGTCCTGCTCGTTTGTCAAGAAGAAGAGAGGTCAGGTTCAGAGATGGTGAGTGGCAGCAGAACATCTCAGATCAGAATGTGGGTTATGGAGTGAGAGCACTCGGCCGGCGTTCACACAGAGTCAGAGTCAGAGTCAGCGTGAAGTGCGGACGCGAGCCGTTTCTTACACGGTGATTTCCTGGCTGGAAACGGAGACGCGTAACTCGACACCTTGTTTCCTCCACTCATGTTTCTCATCCGCGACTCTTCACCTCCTTTCTTCTCATTGACTCCTCGTGATGCTCGTGATGCTCAGCAGCAGCCACTCACGCCCAGAACATCATCATCTTCACACAGAAACTGAAATAACAACAGCGTCAGCGACATGCAACATATAGCAAACAAATAACATGCAGCCATTTTACCTTCTGCAATCAATATTCTCCTGCAATCAATAAATGTACATGCACGTTGTTTTTATGGTCTTAAAGTGGTGGAGCGATGAGAGGGATAAAGAACTCTCCATCTGCAGGTCTGCGTGACCGGAGCAGAAAGAGAGGAGATCTGTTTCCACCACATGGCAGAAGCTTCCTCATGGTGCACAGGGACATTTAACCGAGAACAGTTTCACTCGGCGAGCGGCGTAAATATCGAGTGTGGGCGTGAAAAGCTTCTGGGCGAGGCTCCATGAGAAGGTGTCACTGACCTGATGAGGTACCTTGTCCTCCTCGTGCCCTCAGGGATCTCGCGGGCGGCGGCGAGCACAGTGGACGCTCGGCTGGCAGAGCTGCAGCACCGCGTGCAGACGGAGACAGACGCCTTGGTGCTGGCCAAAGACGTGGTGAAGCAGCTGGAAGGCATCTCATCGCTGGACCAGGAGGCGCTGGCTGAGGTGACTGAGGCTTAAACTGTGGGACACAGATACAGAGATGGAGATGGAGGGAGGTGTCAGCTCAGGTGTGGCGATGATGACATCACTCAGCATCTGACTGATATTTTTAAATCAAAGCAACAGTCATAAAACTCCAAATGATTCCTCTTCTTATAATTATTCCTCCTCCTGGTGTCTAATGATGAGAGAACTCTTATCGTCAGCTTCACTGAGAGCAGGCTGGAGGCTGAGCTGTGGCGTCTGCAGGACAATGGCCAGTGTCGCGCTGTCGGGGCAGGATTTGTGTATTTAAATCTGCATCGTGTCGTGTTAACGCATCATTTGTGTGTGGCGATGCAGTGCAAGCTGAGACGGATGTGAACGGTCTGGAAATAAATGGAAACAATATGGCGACTGATTCATCTAACATGAGCTAATTGGCCCAAAACATGAACAAGTGAAATCTTTGTTTGAAGTTTCACGTTGTGCTTTCGAGCTTCAGCGGAAAAAAATCTCCCGTTTTGTAAAAACAGAAATCATGAATCCTATTTAAGGTCTGGAAAACAGTTTGTGCTGAAAGAGGAGCAGCTCGAACCGTTTCCCAAAATACCGCTCAGCACCGGGTTTCAAAATCACCGAGCTGAACAGCAGTGTTTATCTTCCCATCAGGCTCGGTCCCGGGTCCACGAGTCCTCCCAGAAGCTGGTCCTGCTGCGACTGTCGCTTGACAAGTGTCTGAAGAGCCAGGAGCCTCCACAGGAACCTCCACAGGGGCCTCCACAGGGGCCACCACAGGAGCCACCACAGGAGCCTCCACAGGGGCCCTCGGGAGGGGTCCACCCCTCAGAGGGACCCACGTCTTCCCCGCACTCTGGACCTGGATGTCCCCTGTCCACCTCCCCGTCCACCTTCTCCATCAGACCTGCCTCCTTAACTGGTATCAACACACACACACACACACACACACATTGTGCATTGTCATGTCCTTACTGTACTGTTACTAAGACGGCATTTAATTAAAGGGAGCATTAGAAAATTCCTTGAAGAATCCTCCATTTGAGCTCGATAAGTGTTTATTATTTGCAGTAACGACACGCTGCGTTGTGTGCACGCTCATCAGACCGGCAACTCACTGTGATCATTTTTCACTTTGCATTTAAAAACACTGTTTTCTGATGACAGATTTCACTGAAAGTTCAGGAGAAGAATTTTGATCTGCACAGAAACTTTTCTCGAAACGATGTAAAACACAGGAACATAAACTGTACATCGTGGTGATATAAATGTTGACGCTGACCTCTGACCTCTGACCTATCTGAAGACGTTAACACGTTGGTTATGGACGGTTCAGTTATAAAGGAGACAAAAGAACAAACCAAAAACTGGCTGCTGATGACGTCACCGGGGACAAACCCTGAATGGCAGTGAACGATCAGAGCCTCAGTCTCAGGACCAGTGTGACGATGACGATGACGATGTTATTGTATCAAAGCGTTAAGGTTAACTGCTGTTTCATGAATTGCAACACTTGATACAACCTGTCAACCTTAATTCCCATTTCCAAAACGTATTGACCTAAATTCATTTGTTAAAAGACTCATATTGACTAAAACTAAAACTATCACACACAGAGAAAATAAGCATTTTCGTCCAAAAGACTTCAGACTAAGACAACATTTAAAATGGCTTCCAAAAACAGCACTGCTCGGGGCGAGGACAAACACTGAGGGACATGAAGACGACCAGGACGTGAAGGCTCCAGCCAGAGATGATTACAGGCTCTGATATTTACTCATCCTGACTGAAATGAGAGGTTTTATTTTGAAAGGCTGCTTTCACGCCACTCGTCCTTCTTTACACTGTGAAATCTCTTTCTCTTTTTCAGGGAAACTTGAAGTGAGGCTTCTTGGATGTGAGGATTTACTGAGAGCTCAGACAAACGACTGTCCCCCAGAGGACGGGTCACCAGCTGCTCACAGGATGGACACACAGGAGGGTCTGTGCATGGTTTTGTTGGTAAATGTAGTTGGTACAGTTACAGTGTAACATATGGTTTGTCCACATGTGGACGTATTGTGTCTGTGCGACAGAGGTCAGCGCCGTGCTGAGGCTGGACGGCAGACTGGTCGGCTGGACGCGGTGGGCAGCCGTCGGCAGGCTGACCTGGGATCAGATGTTCTGCGTCCAGCTGGAGCGGGTGAGTCCACGGTCACCAACATGTAACAGACTGTAACAGGTTCATGTTTACAACCAGTCCCTAGATAGTCTAACATCCACTAACCAGACGCACAAGCTGAGACCACCAAAGTAAAACAGGAAGTAACAGAACAACACAACAAACCACGACGAGCCCAACCAGAAACACAAATATTCAGCAGAGTTCATAAAAACCACTTTAAAACTATATTCAAGTATAACAAGTACACAACTCTGAAACTGCATCACTGCACTGTAATGTCTGACAGAGCTGTTGTCAGACATTATTCTGAATGAATGCAGTATTTGTACTCATCAGGGAGTATTTCTGTTACCCTTGCTGACACACGGAGTGTGACTTATTATTGTTGTAGTTCTGCGTGAGACCAGCAGGTGTCTCCCTCACACCTGCAGATCAACATTCACCTCTGGAGCAGTGACCAGTTGAAGATGTGGATAAAATTAAAATTGAAAATGGTGCGAACGCACGAGTTGATCACATGACCTCGTTTTCAGTCTGATTTCCTGTATTCTGACCTTCATCCATCACAGACGGTCACCTTTGTGTTGTCTGTCCTTTGAACAGTCTCGAGAGCTGGAGGTCAGTGTCTTCTGGAGGGACGGCAGGGCGATGTGCGCCCTCAAGTTCCTGCGTCTGGAGGAAATGGCCGACAGCTCAAACCACAACCAGGGTTTGAGTCTGGAGCCTCAGGGCCTCCTCTACGCCGAGGTACACACCCTGACCCGCCTGACGTGTGGTCGCGTACGATCCTGACCTGACCTGACCTGACCTGACCTGGAGATGGACTCCAGGTGGCAAAAGTCCAAATATTACAAACATGACTGTTGTGTTTTTCGCAGCTTCGCTTCATTGATGCAGTTGTCGAACGGCAACCCAAACTGAGACGTCAGCGATGTATTTTCACAAAAGAGAGAGGTAAAGATGAAAAACCTGCTCGATCAGCTGATGTCTGCAGAGTGTGTGTGCGTTTGTGTGTCTGCAGAGTGTGTGTGCGTTTGTGTGTCTGCAGTGTGTCTTAGTGCAGTGACACCCGTCTCTCACAGGGAAGAACTTCCTCAGAGCAGCCCAGATGAACATGAACTTTGCCACGTGGGGTCACCTGATGATGAGCATCCTCCCTCGCTACAGCTCCTTCAGCACATTCAGCTCGTCCCTCTGTACGACCTCTGACCTCACGCCCACCATCAGCCCACGACCTGCAGAGAAGGAGCCTCAGATCTCTGCTCCACCGCCAAGGTCAGGAATCATCTGAACGTCTCACCTCGACAGGACAAACCAACATATTCACGTTTTAGTGTCATGTTGTGACGAGCTGTTGGCGTGTAGCAGCCATGTTGTACATCTCCCCTCACTTCCTCCCTCTGCTGGTCTCTGTGCATCTGCAGTGAAGCTCCAGTCATCAGACTCAGCATCACCGAGGATCTGCCGCCTCGCACCGGCATCATCCAGGAATACGACGCTCCTCCCGTCATCACTGCAGAGCACACGACATCATCATCTGAGCCTGAGCTGCAAGAACAACAGGTGAATGACGAGTGAAACCATCAGTTACAGGAATTAAACCCAAACCCAAACGTCTGCAGATCACTGATGCTGTGATCCTTTACTGTTCTTTACTTCCAGTCGTCCATAACCAACACAGAGGGAAACGACGATCAGCCAGTTTCTTCTCTAAAGTACACACACACACACACAGACGCACACACACATGCACGCACACATACACACAAAAAGTTGAGGATGATGAGGATGAATTTGTTTGTCCTGGTTTTCACAAGGATGCAGATGGAAGACTTCAAGTACATCTCCGTTCTGGGCAGAGGACACTTTGGGAAGGTAACAGCTGAAAAGTTCTTTTTCCATCACGCTGAAGATGGAAGCTTCCTCACGGGGTTTTGTCCTCAGCTGGATGTGGCTGTTTTCCCTGTAGGTTCTGCTGGCAGAGTTTAAGAAGACGGGAAAACTCTTCGCCATCAAAGCCTTGAAGAAAAGAGACATTGTGACGCGGGATGAAGTGGACAGGTCGGTGGGTCAGTTTATCTTAACGGCGTAAACACAGAGATAGGATAGGATCACGTTACTTTCTTCTAATCCGTCTTTTGTTTTTCTTGACAACCATGTAAAATGACAAGAGCAAATACTTTAACGAGACAGACCTCTGATGTGAAGTGTTAATGTGAGGAGATGTTCTGTAGTCTCATGAGTGAGAAGAGGATCTTCGAGATGATCAACGCGTCCAGACATCCGTTCCTCGTCAACCTGCACGGCTGCTTCCAGACCAGCGACCACGTCTGCTTCGTCATGGAGTATTTACCCGGCGGCGACCTCATGATACACATCCACAACAACGTCTTCACCGAGGCCCAGACCAGGTGTGTGTGCTGCTGGTTTTCTCCCTCAGTGACTCTGCCTGTGTCATCACACTCAGTGTCAACAGTGTTGTTGTTGTTGTTGTTGTGTGCAGGTTTTATTCAGCGTGTGTCCTGCTGGGTTTAGAGTTTCTGCATCTGAATAAAATCATCTATCGGTAAGTGAGGTCATGATGTGAGGTCATGATGTGATGTCATGACGTGATGACATCACATGAGGTGATGACATGACATAACGTGATGACATTACATGACGTGATGACATCACATGACGTGATGACATGACATAACGTGATGACATTACATGACGTGATGACATCACATGACGTGATGACATCACATGACGTCATGACATCACATGACGTCATGACATCACATGACGTCATGTGAACTGCAGCCTCCTGTGTAACAGCTGATGCTCTGTGTTCGCTCAGAGATCTGAAGCTGGACAACCTGTTGATGGACGCAGACGGATTTGTCAAAATCACAGACTTTGGACTTTGTAAAGAAGGTGACACCTACACCTGACCCGACACCTACACCTGACCTGACACCTACACCTGACCTGTCTTTACCCCGTCCATTCACACCTGTACTTCCAGATTTCACTTTCAGATCATTTCAGAAACAACAGATTCTGTCGGTGCTGATTACAGCCCATTAATCTGTGGAACATAAACCGCAAAAAATCACAATAATAATAACAACAACAATAATAATAAGTGGAATCAGTGAAATCAAGCATTATTTAATCATGAAATAAATAAATAAATAAATAAAATAAAACCTAACTTTTACTCTTGCGTAACGGTGGAGTGTTGTCGTATTGTTAGGGATGGGTCACGGAGATCGAACCTCCACTTTCTGTGGGACTCCGGAGTTTCTGGCTCCAGAGGTGCTGACAGATGACAACTACACCCGTGCGGTGGACTGGTGGGGGATGGGCGTCCTCATCTATGAGATGCTCGTCGGAGAGGTTAGTGACACGTGTCTCCATGGTATGGTTCTTTTAAAATCATATGGATACATTTGTACATATATTATTTTACACCTTTGAAAGTTGGATTTCCAGATGTTGTCAAGATTATCCGTTGCTGTGCCACCCGAGCAGAGATGAGCTGTATCTTCTTTTCCTTCTGTCAGTCTCCGTTTCCTGGTGAGGACGAAGAGGAGGTGTTTGACAGCATCGTCAACGACGACGTGCAGTATCCTGCTTCTCTTCCTCCTGATGCCGTCTCCATCATCCAGAAGGTAACGACCTTTAACATCCAGGCTGAGCAGCGACTGGGAGGACAAAATGAGTCAATGTTACAATGAAGTGAAACATGGATCATCTATTCATCTGACGAATGTGTTGATCGTGCGTCCGCAGCTGCTGAAGAGGAATCCTCTGAAAAGACTCGGAGCCGGAGAGCGAGATGCAAACGAGGTCAAAGGAGAGACATTCTTTGAGGTAAATCACTTCCTGACGCCGTCTCTAACATCCTGTCACGGTTTTAATCACTGTGAAGAACGTCATATCAAAGTCCTCCTTCGCCATGTGAACTACTGATTCATTTGGATTTGTATTGATTAGTCACTGTGTTACCTGACAATAGCACAGGACCACTGTGCTAAAACCTCTGGTTCATTCCTGTGGATTATTCATTATTCATTATTCAATCGTTTTATATACTCATGGGTCAAATAACAATAATAACAACAGACTCTGTTAAAAAAATGTGAAAAACTCCATAAACTTACTGTCATGACTGACACGTCGTCCCTCAGGCCATCGACTGGGAGGCCCTGCTGGCCAAGAAAGTCACGCCTCCGTTCCTGCCGTCCATCAGAGAGTCCGTCGATGTCAGCAACTTTGACAGCGAGTTCACGCGGCTGCAGCCGATCCTGTCTCCCCCCTGCAAACCCTTCAGCCTGTCGGCCGAGCAGCAGGAGGCCTTCGCTGACTTTGACTTCTGCGCCCTGCATGGATGAAGGACGAGCAGAAAAGACCAGGGAGGGACACAAGCGCCAAGACAAAAACAGTTTGACCACGTCTCTGTTCACCTGGACAGGTAACATCTCCACCTGAGCATAATCAGTCTCCTATTGGCTGAGACGAGCAAAAACCAAAGTGAAGCGAAAACGAAGAGGCGTGGTTTCACAGGTGGTCACTTCCTGCTTTGTGCCGTCACCTCGACAAGACAAGCTGTCCGTCTGTCCAGTTCTCACAGGCATGTTACTTTAATAGGTTTAAATACACGAAAAGACCTGAGGTTTAAAACACGTTCACGAGGACACGCTCTCCAGGCGTCCAGTGTGTAGGACATAGACTGATCTTGCTTTGTGGCCTTTGCTTCTTCTATTTCTTTACTATATTTATCCTTTAGAGGGATATTGTTGCATCACTGTAACAGGCTCCGCCCACTGCCTTGACCAATCAAACTAAATAAGCTAACCCACTTTATTATAAACTATAAGTCTTTTCCTAAAAAACAAAAACAAAAACAGTTTAAAGCGTCACGGAGATGTTTCCTGTATCTGTCTCTCGTGTGTGTTCACATATCAGTCTCCTCCAGACAAACAGCAGTGGAGGTGCATGACGCTGTGTTCTCACTAGAAGCCACAGAGAATCCAGCACAGCCATAAGTGTGAGAGCTGATCTGTGTTTTCACTCGTTCTCCGTGATACAGAGCTCTAATGACGTCAGTGTAAGAAAGAACGAGGAGGCGGAGCGATGAAGCACGACCGCACAGCGTGCTGCTTCGTTTCCTTTCCAGGTCACCGATGTTTTCAAAGTCACAGCTGAGTTTGAAAACATCAACACTTAAGGAGAAATGATGGGAACAGTTTGGGAGTGTGGACGGAAACGTTGTGCGGATCAGTGTCAGCTGTGTCAGTCATGAGTCATCTGACTGTTCTTGAGTGGCCACTGAATAAAAAGGCACCACGGGCACAGAACATTAACTACAATGATGAGAGCCTTTAAATCTAGATCGTAAACTGGACGTATTTTGTTTTCCACATAATTTCCTGCAAACATCTTTTCCTGCTCATAATCTACAGAAGATCAGCTGTAATTTATTTGTAGAATTAGTGGGACATTTCGGAGAAAGGTCAAAACATTGGTTCTATGAAGGAGACTGAATATTAATGCGGCTTCTTGGATGCGAGTTTAAAGAGACACATCAGTACTGCTCTCATCTCATCAGGTATCCTTCAGTTTCCCGACCAGAAGAATGAATGATTAACACACTAAAACACACTTCATACTTACAGACGTGTAGCTGATCAGAGCTGTGTAGAACAAACCTGTAAAATAAAGTGACTCAATGTGAGACAGTTTCGTCATCATCAAGAACGGTGACTGGTCTTTACAGGAAACAGTGTACAAGTTAGTCACTTACCCACTGAATCGTATCTCTCAGTAACACAGGTCGTGCGTAACAGCAATATCCCACACTTCTTCAGTTCTCCTACATCAATGTCACACACCGTGTCGTGTTGCACCTTCTTGGAAATACTCTGCTAACCTTTAATTCAAACAATAGACATTTTTAGGGAATTATGAAGGATTCCAGGAAAAGTTTTGGAGAACAGGGCCTCCTCCGGAAAAGGAGCGTACCATTCTCAGAGGAGGAAAGGTGGAGTGTTAGAGCTGTTGCTTTTTAAACAGCCACGGCCTTTGTCCTTCAAATGAAAAGTCACATGCTTTAGTCTCCTTAAAGACCAGAATGTCTACTCATGTCCATGTGTCCCTGCTGAAGTGTCCCTAAGCAGGACAAATATCAAATGTAACCTGGCAACCAACTGATCCTGGTTTAGCTGTTGTAGCACTTTATGTTAAAGCTGCTGAATATTACATGTTACTTGTGAGTCAGTACTTTGTCTGTGCGTGTGTGTGTGTCTGTGTGTGTGTGTGTGTGTGCGAAGCTTCGAGACAGGGACGTTAGTGTGTGCAGATGTAGTCTATAACAACATGCATACTGTGTATCATCAGTGTTTTAATGTATTATTGTCATCAATAAATACAAACTGTGCAAATACTGGAAAAAATGTCACTTGTAAAATGTCTTGTAGGTAAATGATATAATCAGTCTCAGTGAGGAAGGAATGGTTTGGTGGCATTTGTTTTGTACACCCGCTCCCACATCACGCTCCTGCAGATGCAGAAGAAGTCCCACAGGTTGCAGAAGACCCCGCGGTCAAACGGGTTCTCCTCATCTCCGCAGTTCTTCAGGTAAGAGATCCGGTGGCGGGACATGAACTCCCAGGTGGTGCAGTTGTTGGATGCCAGGTAGAGGTGGCAGCCCAGGAGCAGCGCCGCCACTACGGAGAAAACCCCGACGGCGGCCACCGCTGCCAGCAGAAACCCATTCACTCTAAACCATGACTCCCAGGTGACAATGGGAGAAATACCAGAGCTGAAAGGTTTACAGAGGTTTACAGGCTGAAGTTAGTTTCAGAGATGTTTTCATAGTTTCCAAGATTAGACCTTAACTTCCATCTATACACATCATTAGTTTTTGAATTAGGTTAATGGATGGGAATATATGTTAACGCTACACTAATCACTGAGCAAAGGCCAAATATGAGACATCAGACTGAATCAATATTAAATAAGAACATCTACAAATTATTTAAATTAATCTTTCCTGGCAGTGTTAGAGTAACAGTATGTGTATCAATATGATGTTAAGGCAGCCTGAGGCTGCAACTGAACATTTTTGCCACCAGATGAGACACTGATCTTAAAGACGGAGCTGTGGACATACAGAGCGATGTGTAGGGCCCACAGCAGAGCGAGCAGCTGCACCAGCAGGTACACGATGAACCAGCGGTGGTTCCTCTCGCCCACACAGTTCTCAATCCAGGGACAGTGGTGGTCGAAGCGACGGACGCAGTGTTTACACGTCTGACAGTGCTTCGCTCTCATTGGTTGCTGCATGAAAACACATCTGTGTTAATGACTCGTCTTAAGACACAGCTGTTGTGTAGAGCTGGCAGCAGCTGGTTACCTGCAACAAGCAGTATCCACAGCGCCGCAGCCGAGGTGTCGATGCCTGGGGAATCATCGACTCCATTTCCTCATTTGAACCCTCGGCTGCCTGCACAATATAAACTGATGTGGGTCACACATGTAGACACAAACACACACTGTAACACTATGTCAACAAGCCCACAGGGACGGACACCAATGACCTCAGACTCAGGAGACGTCTGCGTGTCCTCAGGAGACATTAAATTGACAAGACACATTTACAGAACCGAACCCAGCGAGTCATGTGATGTGAGTTATTTGTTGCTTCTTTTACCTTTACACTGTCTGAGAGAACGAAGCCAGGGTCCATTAAGGAAACGGCAAAATATAACAACACTGAGAGGACGACCAGGAGGAAGAACAGGACGGGCAGCAGCAGTTCTCCTCGCTCCTCACATTTACGCAAATCTGCACAAACACAACAAATTCATCAAGAATATACCAGACATGTCTCCTGGTGCCAGCGGTATCATCTGACCCACAGTTTGATGATGTGGGTCTAGAGAGAGGCAGTGAAGTACTGAACACTGTGCTTAACTCTTATTTTATTGAGACCATTTGACTCATACTCAACTGGTCACATGTATTATTCAATGAACTGATTACCGTTGTTCACTTTCATAACATAGTGGTTTTAAATGGATGTTAAGTTAACTATCTCCCACTGAAATATAATATAATAAACTGACTCAACCTGCCCATCATAAATATAATAGCACTGAGTGGAGCTATGTACTTTTCCACCACCCCCTCCCCCCGGTTTGAATGAACTCACCGGTGTCGTGCAGGAACAGAATGAGGGTTATGACCCAGGTGACCAGTGTGTGAGTGGCCCGAACCAGGAACCCGGTCCGAAACATGCTCTGGACCATTTTATCAAAACGACATGAACAGTAACTTTCCTTAGCACCGCAGCTAACACACGGCTAACTGCTTGCCATCGTTAGCTGTCTTTAAACAAAGGTGGTTAAGAAAATAAGATAAGAACATTTTTATCTATGCAAAAATAGACATGAGACTTATAACGTAGCCATGTGACTAGTTACTAAGGTAATGTGTGTTTTATATTGGTTTTTTGTCTGTTGTAATTTTGCTCGCCTCTTCCGTGTTATGCTACGGAAGCCAGCGTAGGACAAACCACGCGGACGGAAGCCTGTGCGGGAGGGAAAATAAATAAAACGGCTTATAATGTTCTATTTGCTGTAAATCAAGGCATTCTACTTATTACTTACTTAGTACAGTTACATAACAACACATTCCCATTTACTCACCCACTAGAGTTTTTTATTTATGTATTTATTTTAATCTGAGTATACTAAAATATAAAAAAATAAACTCTACCTCAACAATTGCATATGATCCAGTGAAGAAGTAAAGTAGTCCTATTGTAAATCTGTTATGTAAATGATTGGGGACCACCGTTAAAGACTTTTATATATAATTATGACTACTGCCTCTATCTGTACATCTGTTTATGTACATTGTGTATATTTTCCTTTGATTTCCTTCTCCTCAGTAGAAGTGTTATCCTTTGTTGTGCTGTAGATGCTGCAGATATTATCAATGTGGCTCATGAGATTGTCATAACCAGCTGTAATGATAACTCAGCGTAATGTGTCTATGTTTGGTGGATGGTAGAAACGGTTTCAGTTTCCTTTTCATGGAAAACCCCAGTCTAATGCCACTTCTGTTTTTGTCATGTGAACACAAGAAAAGAAATACCCTGACATCCTACTGTAAATTCCCACAAACATACCAGATTATGAGAATGGACACTGAAGTTGCTGTGTTATATAATTCAGGTCCAGGTTACAACATGCAGCTCATATCCAATAAAGTCTGATGAAAAAGGAGACACATGAGCAGTCAATATGATGGATATTTGCATTTATTTGCATCAAAATGGTCCATTAAAACACTAAAACAAACAAAAAGATTAAAATCTTAATACCTGGATTGATATGACATTCGTTCAGAGGCCGTTATAGCATCGATTAAAGTGCATAATGCTGCTCATCTTTTTTAAGCCCTTATTTTTCCAAGGACAAATGTAGTGAAACAAAAAAGAACATGTAGTGTGCTCTGTGAATTCAACAATAACCGGCCCTTCAACCTGAGGTGAACATTAAGGCATTAATACTTTTTTTAAGGGCAAAAACAAACCTACACATATTGACAGACATAATCTGAAGATTTTTTTGAGCAACTAACAAATTGCTTTTTGTTGTTGCAAACAGCCAGTGACTCATGAGCATAAGCTCCAACATCCTTTTTAACAATTCACCAGACAACGCCATTGAGTGACAGCCACACGTTAAGACCTTTGTCTGGTATTAATGTTCCATCCCAAATACAAACACACTGCAGTTTAAAACTGTATTAATCGCACATTTGGCTCTTTAGACAGGAAACATTGCAGCTCTCTTCTAGAAAATAAAAAATAATAAATAAGGGATGGATAGGAATAAATACAGTCACTCAGAAGATCCTGTCATCAATCCATTCACGCAGGGCAAAAGGTGGAGCGAGAACAAACTCACATGTGCAAAAATCTTCCATTATCGACGATCATCTCTTCCTACAGGCAGAAGTGTTGAAAAATTTTTTTCTATTAACACTGTGTACTCTGACAATGCTGGTCATCCATATTAAACTGAATCACATCATCTGATGTTTGGGCTGGGGACCAAAACACAGAGAAAGGAAGAACAAATACATTTGGTCCTTGATTTAACAGTCACTGACATTCGTTGCAGTTCAGCCTTCTCTTAAAACAGAAATAGCAGCAGTCACAAGCCCGAAAACCTGAGCCCACAGAGTCTTTATCCTCCACCGCGACCTTTCCAATGTTCACTGTCTTTTCTCGTCTTACATCAGCTGACATTCACAGAATGAGATGGCTCCACGAACCCCTAGAGGGACCCGAGGGTCCCTGGGATTCCCTTTCATGGGCCGAGGTAGAGAGGTGGTGGGGTGGGCGTTCCGAGTGAGGTTCACTTGTCATACATGCAAAGTGGGTTGAGTTGGCTTTCAGCGCGAGGTCACCCCCAGCTGCGTCTTCAGCTGCTCATAAACCACATAGCTGATGCTGACGGCCGGGATGACTTTAAGGAAGTTGGGGGTCAGGCCTCTGTAGAGGCCCGTTGGGCCCTCGCTTTGCATGATCTGCCTGAAGACACCGGTCATCGTCATCTGGGGACTGCCCTCTGTCGCAGCTGTTAAACATAATATGAACAGATGATAATTAGCTATATATGGAAAACAAAACAGGTATCTTTGCGTCACACATTTCAGAAGTGAAGGCTTCACCTTGTGCTTGCATCCGTGTTCGGATCAGAGCCAGGGGGTAACTGGCGAGCTGACCGCAGGTGCTGGATACGGTGCCACAGGCCAGCAGGACGAGCACACCGGGGTCTGTGCTGTTGGTGCCGTACTGCTGCAGGTAGCTGTTCTTCAGCGTCTGAGGGTTGAAGAGAGCGAATGAAGAAAAATGTGTTGGACTGCTGCTCTGTTCTTCATTTCTGTCTTTGTGTCAATTAGTCATCAGGTTGTGCTTGTGATAGTTAGCTAGTTTTGAACAAATGCTGTCTGTGTCTTGCATACTAACATGTCATTAGATTTAATTATTTACTTTTACGGCAACAAAAACAGAACTGAGCAGTGAATAAGAAACAATGTGTGTTGTGCGTGTGCCAAGTTTTGACTTCTCACCTCATACACTGCAAGGTCGATGCCTGCGTAGGGGATGATGCCAAGCATGTTGGGGACATAGCCTTTATAAAAGGCCCTCAATCCTTCTCTCCTAAAGATCTGCTTGGCACAGTCTGAGATACCAGCGTACTGCCCCGTCTTCCTCAGAGCGAGACGAGTTTTTAGAACCTGGGCACAAAATTTAAAAAACAAAATGTCAGTTTCATCTGACTGTGGAGTCCAGAACACTCTTGCAAAACAGTTAGCTGAAAAAACTGTAATCAAAAATGATGATTACCTCCATGGGGTAGATGGCACTCTGGGCCATCACTCCTGCCATAGATCCTGCAACGAATCGCTCCAAGATGCACAGCGTCTCCTTATCGCTGCCAATCATACGTTTAATCTGGGGAGGACGGGTGAGAAAGAATTAGAGAATAAATGTGAGGAACGAGCTTCGTTTATTCAACATTTGCATTACAATAAACACGCACGCGGCAGCTGCCATACCTGCTCATATGCCATGAACTTGAGGGCTGACTCGGGAGCTATCTTGATGACGTTCACTCCGTTGCCTCGCCACAAAGACTTCGTACCACCCTCTTTAACCATCTGCATCAACCCGCTCATGATGCACATGTTGTTGGTTCTGGATCCATAAACCTGGAAAAAGATAGGACCATAATCAGGTAGGTGGTTAAGTATATCGTACCCGGTGAAGTAATTACAATGAGACTTTTACAGTTTGGGATCGATTACGGCAAGATCTATGTTTGACCTAAAAAAGAAAAACGAAGCAAACTGGGTCAGGTTTACTTAATTGATGAATGTATGCAATTCAAAAATCGATGGTCTTAAGGCCGACACATTTTGGTCCAAAGTCGACTTTCCACATAGCTTATGACGTCAATCAGGGCCACTAACACAGATTCTGAGTCTGAACTATCAGACATTCGCGTCATTACGATTGCACGGCCGAGGGCGTGTCGGGCATCTGGAAGCCGCCATTGGCTACTGGTCCAGCCTGACTCTGACTGGCAACCTGCCCTTGTACTCTGACCCGTCCCACTTACACACTGTCCATTAAACATTAACATATTATGGCATGTAGGAAACACTCTTGACCAATGTTAAGTGTTCCATTGAAATTAGTAACTGTGACACATGCTGCAGTTGCGAAAGAAGCTTGGTCAAGACCAGCAGGAGACATTAATTCACACGTAACATTAGCTTGTTAAAGCCTCGGACTCCTGACTGTTCAGAAAACAAGTTGAAGAATGAACCAACATTAGGTTAAGATACTCTGATTCATGATCAAAGGCCATGGGTGTCGTCGTCTCACCTGCATCATGACTTTGAGTCGGTCCAGCGGAGCGGTGCAGGTCCTGGAGACGGCTCCGGCTCCTCCACCTGCGACCAGGTGCCTCCACCACATTCCAGTCTGTTTCTCCTCTGTGGTGAAATCATCTGGCACCAACAGATTCTCGCCCACATCAAATATCTGTATAAAAAACAGGAATGATTAATACACATCACAAACAAAGAAAGACTAAGAACATTCATTTCTCAGTTTTTTTTCAATTTCATTTTATTATCACAAAAAGAACGTCTCAATAACCTCAATTTCTTTTTTGGTTCCTTGCTGTTATATAATTTTACAGTGTCGATAAAGGCTCTATTTATGACCCTGTCCCAGTTACAGGACAGAAACAGCTTCAGGCAGAGTATCAGTGTCACACTAAGCCACAGGGCCTCAGCTACATATACATATATTATATATATATATCATCAGATGGTTTTTTTTCCAAACTGACCCAGCGCTTGTGCGTCATCAATAATCTGTCTGCATGTCCCTCAACTTACAGTGAGTGGAACGAGCCCTGTTCTTGATCTAGGTTCAACCATCTAAGTGTGTCGAGTCTGTGAGGCTTATTAAACGACACAGCGCCAAAAATAGTTTGGACCGAACCCAAGATCACTGCAACCTCCTGTGGGAGCAGTGCTACACGGCTTCCGTCCCCACCCGCTGATACTTTTACATAACGGCCAGACAAACCAGCAAATCCTTCCAACATAATCCCTCAAGAATGGAACCAATTCCTTTCATGTCCTAATAGAGCTTAATTACTGATGCATGATGTGTGCTGATTAAGCCTTACAGGTAAGTGACCTGTCCTCTTTTACCCATACACGCACACACACGAGAACAACTAGTCCACTTTAAGCAACATTCTTATCATTACTCATATCAGATCAAAAACTCGGGAAAAATCAAAAGGCCTCAAAAGTCTGACCGAGCTCCTCCCTGTTTGGGTTCTAGTGGCGATAGAACCACTGTTACAGCTCAGCTGTTCTGGAGCTGCTGGCCTCTGTGGTAAATCTGGGGTTTCAGTTGGAACTTTCAAACTAACCGTGGAGTGTTTCCAGTAGAGGATGATCTCAGGAATGTTCTCAGTCTTCTCCACCATGGTGTAGTTGCTCCAGTCTTTTCTGCTGATAGTTATCATCCCGTTCTTATCCATGCTGCAAAAACAGGAAGAATAAAAAAAAAACTAAGACTCAGACTCGAACCAGAACAAAGTCAGAGGAATCTGGTAAATCTGATGAATGAAATTACCTTTTAAGGGCTTTCTCAGCATGTTGCAGGGAAATGTGCACGCCAAGGTCATGGAGCGACTGCACAAACTCTTTGGGATCAACGTGTTCTAGAAAGAAAAAAAACGAAAAACTGCATTTCACGCTGCGACTGAATCACTGACTCAAAGTGAAAAATGAAACCGTGTCAGTACTGATGCCTGAAGTCAAACATGCAGCCACATACCTGCATTGTTCTTGTCGATGCTTGTCACAATGAACTTCAGGTCTTTCTCATAGTCTTGCAGATAGTGAACAACCTCCTCAAAGTCCAGCTGTCCATCTGGGTCATTTTCCTCCACCTTTAATGTTTTCTGCAAAGAGACAAAACCATACAAGGAATTAGGCAATCAGAGAAGGGAACTGAACAGAGGTTGAATAATGGGGTTGATTATATTTTATGGAAGCAAACGATCAGTGGAGTCTTGTGTAGTGTGAAACACGTACAACAAGTTCAGAGATGCCAAAGAACCCATAACCAGCTGATCATGTACTCATGGATACGACATTGGGGATTTTGCAGCACAGTATCATGACACGTCTGTCAAGCCACAGAGCTTCTGACGTTCTGGAGTGACGTACATTTCTCCAGGACCGAGATTTAGCATTAGGTGGTAACGTCTTCATCCGCCTCTGCCCTCAAACGCAGGCCGACCTACCAACTGAGCTAATCTGGTCTAAGCTCAGACCTGCTGAGCTAAAACGAGATGAGGACAGCGGCCTGTGATAACTGATACCTGACCCGCTGCCCGCAGAGCAACCGCATGCCTGTCACATATCTGCAGCTCACAAGCAGCTAACCTGCTTTACATCATATGACTTTACATCATACTGACCCCGAGACCACTGGCAACCCCACAGGAAGAAAAACACACAAACTGATAGCTGCAAAAGAAACCTAGCACACCTCGGGTGAAGGCATCAAACAGAAAAGCAGATGTATTGATGAAGGTTCCTGTTCTGCTATCACGTCTCGACCCATAAAATACTATACGTGAACATCAGCTGAGGTCAAGACGTGAGAAGTGTGCTGGGTCAGCTCTGTGTGTGTGTGATGATAAGATGTGCTGGTTGCTAACGCAGGAAAATGTACAGACAGCTAAAAGGACACTTAACCATCTTTCATGCACAAATAACAAAAACAAAACACGTTTACGTTTAAGCTAGCTAGAGACATTAGACTGGTCGCAGACCGAACATTTAACAACGTTTCACAATTTCAAAATAAAAGTTCACACAGATTAGTTGTGTGTATTGCGAAGAACATAGTTTGACTTCCTTTTTTCCGCATTCATTCAAAGTTCCTTCGAAGGACACGGTGTGACGTGGGACCTGACTTCAAATTCCTCTTTACAGGAAACATTCCAATTTCAACCGCCGGGCCTTTTCAGTATAAAAGCCCAATTAGAAAACCGATACAGAATTAGCATTGGCATGAACAGAAACATACGTTTGACCTGATATGACAAAAAAACATGAGGACACATTGAGGACATGATATAAATGTGGCCGTAGAGATTGTTCTGGAAGCCGGCCTCCGCTGCGGCCTAGTCGTAAGGCTTCATGTCGCCCGGGCTAACTGCGCTAGCTCCCGGAAGAAAGCACGATTTTACCGCCGCTCTGAAAAACTACCGTGTCAAAGTGAAGACGATGAGCACACGCGACCTGTCCAAACGGTAAATGTTGGTGTTTATGTTTTGTTTTTTTACCTTTCTCCATTTCTGGTAGGTTGAAAACTCCTGGGACGGCAGGAACACGCTCAGCTTGGTGAGGACGGACTGGAGCTCGGACGGGAGACCGTTGGACTCGAAGTAGTCCACCTCCACTGGGTCCGAGTTGGACACGGGGACGTAAAGGCACAGTCCCAGCATGGCGGCTCCTCGAAACTTAAAAGAAACTACAATAAATAAATAAATACACACAGACGTGTTCCCTCTTTCCGGGACAGCGGTGAAATGCCGGTTAGAGAAACGCCGGTTTCTAAAGAATGTAAGGACGCCACGCCCCTTCCAGGAATAAGCGAACGTCACTGGCTGTCCCGACGGCAAAGGGAACGTCATTTTACTACTGACCAATCGCCGAGACCGCCCATTGAAAGTCTCGGCACAGACACGCCTCCTTCTTACGTAAAGAAATCGCGGTGAATCATTGACCAATCACGTCGGTTCTTTCGTTCTTCCGACGAACGAACCAATCCTGTCTTTCCTTTCATACAAAGTGTGATACGGGGGCGCGTGTACGAAATAAAATACGTAACAAAATAAATACAAACAATTACAAACAATAACAACAAAGCTTTATGAGGAAAAACATTTTTAAATCAGAGAAAAAGTAGCAGAGAAAGAGTATCAATATAGGACAATGCATATGGACAGATATAATATAATATAATATAATATAATATAATTAAGTTAAGTTAAGTTAAGTTAAGTTAAGTTAAGTTAAGTTAAGATAAGATAAGATAAGATAAGATAAGATAAGATAAGATAAGATAAGATAAGATAAGATAAGATAAGATAAGATTTGTAGGAGCCATATTGTAACTGCTAAAATGTTGATAGTTTTCCATTGAAGATGACAGAAGATTCCTAATGTGGCTTTAATGTTTAATGTTGACGCCACCTTATCGATGTACAGCTTTTAAATCTCACATGTTAGAAGATAGCAGAACAGGAATTAGATCCAAGAAAGTTCTTTAGGTCTTTTCGTTGTCTGGCTCATTGGGAGTTTAAAAGTGGTGACAATGTTGGCTGTGAATGAAAATTGAAAAAATAAAATTTGGGCTGAACAAACATTGTGATTAAAAAAATTATAACAAGGGGCATCGAGTCGTATAAGAAGATATTACACAGGTTAAATTAGTTGTTTCTGTCTTCAGATGTGCAGATGCTGGGATGGACCATTCATTATTAGCAATAATGACTGTATGTGCTGTTCCGGCCCCGGTGCAGTTTGTTGTCAGACAGTGTTAGCTAATGATGCAGAAAAGGCCTGGGTTTGTTTTTACACCTCACTGATCAGAGTAGCAGTAAAAAATGTGTGATTACTCATTTACCTCGGTTAACATAACCTGAGGCCTCTGGGCAGAGACTACAACAATCACCTGTTTTCATTCCTACACAAGAAATAAAGGAGCTTCACTTCCCTGAAATTTTGGTGCAGTTAGAACGGTGCCTGTTCTTTTAAAAAAAAAAAAAAGAGGGATGGACACTGTCAAACTAAACTGGGAAATGGATTTGAGCCAAAAGCCAAAAAAGGCGAGGAGGATAAGCTGAGAGCTGCCAACTGAACCTCAGAGGCCTTCAGCTGATCCCGTCTGGGTTTACACACACACACACACACACACACACACACATACGGGGAGGTCCATAAAACCCTGTCTCCCATTTTGGTGTGGAAGAACTTGACAGACGTCCTTAAAGCTCATGTGGTTGAACTGGAGCACAACATGTTTTTATGTCCACATACTTTTGGCGAAGCATGAGCCACGTTTACCTAATCAAACTCTCGTTCCCAAATTGGCCGAATTTAGCGTCATCAGTGGACTCTAATTCCGGTCAGGGTTTAAAAGGACAAAGTATTGATTATATTGGAACTTCTCCTATAAGATAAAAGCTAAATGGACAGATTACAGATTACTCCGTTGCACGTGTTAACGACAACTCCAGATACAGCGACATGTTACTGTGTGTAAAGAAACATGTGATGAGACTGAAAAACACGTTTATAAAACTTTCTCCTGACACTTTTTGTCCCCTCTTCATCGTGGGGTTTAAAGTGCTGTCACCGGTCTGTGACGGCTGAAGTCCAGTGTGAACACAAATATGTTGTTTGTTGTCGAATCTCTGGCGTCACACAGCAGTAAGTAAATGATAAGTGTCGTGACGGTGTCAGGTCAGTCTGTGATAAACAGGACCTTGCAGCACTTTAACCTGCACGGCGAGACAAACAGGGAGAAAGCAGGTGAGAGGTGACCGACTGCGCTCCGCTCCTTCACAAACCTGCTGCAGCTGGACTGTGGTGTTCCTGTTGGTGCTGAGGCCATGTTGTTGTGACCCATTAGGTAACAGTAGGCTCTGTACCATGACTCCATGTTTTATTTGTGATCATAAAACTTTACACCCTGTAGTGCAACAAGAGTGAAGCCAAATAATCCTGATGATGCCTCGCTCTGACACTGAGCGCTTGACAAAGTCTATTCGACCTGAGTCACGGGTTTTCGCTTTTCATTTAAAATCAGTTTAAAATCAATATCTCATTTGTTTTGTAAGTGATGTATTTTCATACATTGCCAGTTAACAGGGCAACGCAGAATCAGAATACTTTATTAATCCTAAAGGGGAAATTGCTTAAAGAAGAAGACAAAGAGGAAGAAAACATTTATTTTTGTACTGCAGTGGGGTTTCCACACAGAAACGGTCACACTGAGTGGGAGGAAGACGGACAGAAAGAAAGAACAGATTTGAACAGATGTCTGTAATGATATGAAGACATGGACGGATAAATAAAGAGATGGATAGATTTCTCTCTCTGTTTCTGTCAAATTCAAATGGGCTTTGTTTGCATGGCCACAGTTAAGTACACATGGATGCAATAACAAGAACAGCATATTGTTAAAGGTTAAAGGTCATAGAATAATAGAGTATTTAGAGTAATAGTTAAAATTAGATAGGTGGAAACCGTATGGATAACTGCTGCTCTCTGTTGGTTGAACCCGTTCACTTCACTCAACAATCAGTTGTGAACATACATTCACTTTACTATTGAAAAAAATCAGTGTTTGCAAAGAAAATTCTCTATCTCTATTGTGTAAATGTGAAAAAAATGTACACAACTGAATTGATGATGAGGGGCCCCATGTTGGTCAGGTAAACATTCTGTAGTAAAAAGAAAACTGCATTTCATTTAAAACAAATAAAAAGTTAGCCTAAACAAACATGAATTTTAGTTTCTAACTGTTTGCTCTCGTTCACCTGAAAATGACACATTATCATCGCTGAGGATCATGACCGTAGTTCACGCTGCGACCACTCGGTGACGCTGTTTCACAGCTGAGGCTACAGAGAGACTGGCAGGGACTGAGTCCACAATCGTCTGCGCCAAGTTAACGAGGGGGAGTCAGACAAAACCGGATGCTGGGATTTGCCTTTTAAAATAAATTCAACGTTCAATTGACTTCTACGAGACAACTTCACTTACACTAAACCAACAAAACAACATTATTATTGGGTTATATTATTATTATTATTATTATTATTATTATTATTATTATTATTATTATTATTATTATTATTATTATTATTAGTATTATTATTAATCATACCGACTAGGATTTCTAGGATTTGAATCGTGCTTTTATTCCGAAAGCAACAAAGCGGAAGCCACATGACGCCCTCTCCGCTAGCTCAACACGACTGAGCTCAGCGTTGCTCCTGTCGGCGCAGACAGAAGAAGAAGAAGAAGAAGAAAAAGAAGAAGAAGGGGTTCGAGCCGGGTTCTGTGTGTGTGTGTGTGTGTGTATGTGTGCGCGCTTTAATCCCGCGGAGGACACACACAGGACGGGACATGAGCCCAGGTTTGTCCGCCATCACCTCTGATCCGCACTCGGTCCAGTTTGTGTCTGTTGTGGGTCGCAGTGAGCAGTGATTTGTGTTTTGCAGGTTTGTGAACAGCCGGATGAAAAGAGCTGCTTGTTCAGCGACACAACACAACACAACAGCACAACACAACACAACACAACACAACACAACACATGGTCTAAGGCACAAACATGTCGTCGTTCTTCATGAAGAAGAAGAAGTTTAAGTTCCAGACGCAGCTGGTCCTGGAGGAGCTCACGTCCGTCCCCTTTGTTAACGGGGTCCTCTTCTGCAAGCTGCGGCTGCTGGACGGAGACTTCACCGCCGCCTCGTCCAGGTACACACACGGCAACACACCACCACCACACAACACCATAACACACCACATAACACCATGACACCACAGCACCACACCATAACACCACACAATACCATAACACACCAGACAACACCATAACACACCACACAACACCATAACACCACAGCACCACAACACAACCCTATAACACCACAACACAACTTCATACGGCACAACGCAATATCATACAACACCACAACACAACTCCATAACACAATAAAACCACAACACACCATACAACACAACTCCATAACACAATAACATCACAACACACCATACAACACAAATCCATAACACAATAACACCACAACACACCGTACAACACAACTCCATACAACACGACACAATATCATACAACACCACAACACACCATAAAACACAACTCCATAACACAATAAAACCACAACACACCATACAACACAACTCCATAACACAATAAAACCACAGCACACCGTACAACACAACTCCATACAACACAACTCCATACAACACGACACAATATCATACAAGACTACAACACACTATACAACACAACACAATATTATATAACACCATAACGCAACAACCCAACCCAACTGTATATGACACTACACAATATCATACAACACCAAAACACGACACACAACACAAGACAGCACAACACAACATGACAAAAAGATGCCTTTCACACAGACTCACATCATCTGACTGAATCTTTTTTCTGATTCTTCAGGAAACGTGTTTCTGACTTGGCGAGTTTTCATTGTTTGTCTGGATTTGTTTTATTGCTTTAGATTTAAAATGGATTGATTGTGTGTGTGTGTGTGTGTGTGTGTGTGTGTGTGTGTGTGTGTGTGTGTTCATATCTAGCTGCTGACACTGAGATAAAGTCCACTGACATTTTGTTGTGAGCTGAATTATCTCAGCAGCTTCAGCATCAGACAGAGGCGACAAACTGATGTGTGTTGTTGTGTCTTTGTGTGTGTAGCTGTTGTGATTGTGTCTTGCCTTGTTGCATCACAGTGTCTCAGGCTGTTTGAGTCACAGACAGATGCTGGGTGTTGCCGTGTTGAGTAGCTTCAGTGTGTCTGCGTCGGCTCCTCCACCAAACCAAACAACACAAACACAATGAATCCTGTTAGACCGACTCAACCCACTTTGCCTTTTCTGACTCTTTAGCCACTGCTTTTTTTTCTGCCACTGACCTCTTGACCTCTGTGACGTGGCATACGAGACAGTGAAGACAACTTTCACTTGTCTCCTGGTCTTTTCACGCTGGGTTTCTCTTTCTGCCTCCAGAGAATCAGCCTGAAAGACTGTTTTTCAAAATAAAAGTAAGACAGATTAGTTTGTCCCTTCCTGCGTCCTGTCCACATGAGGCCCTGTGCTCGGCGACGCCTGACGTCTCTGCCCTCAGACGTCCATCTCTTCTCTGGAGGTTATGTAACAGCTCAGATTCCTCCCTCCCGCCTCACTCATCATCTCTGTGACTGAAAACAAGGCCCCTCAGGGGAGGGTCCGGGGGGAGTGGGGGGGTGGGGACGCGCGGCGTGGCGCAGCGCGGCGAGGCTCCCATAGCACAGATCTGACAGACCGGGTCTTTGTACAGGGCCTGGCCTTGTTGTGGTCTGTTTTGTTCTGGAGAGTAGGATCACATGGTGCGAATGTGGCCGACATGTCGGACATGTTCTAATATCGCTCTGACCGTTTGTGCTCACTCATCGTTTCTGCTGCTTTTTTTTTATGTTAAAGATGTAGTAGAGGTCATGACCTCGGAGACCTCATGGTCCTTCAACTAAAGCTGCCCGTCTGATAGATGCAATGAAACGAAGGAAGATTAGGGACGATATGTCAGGATGTGAACTGAGGTCAGCGGCGGAGAGACTGATATGAACTACACAACAGAGTGTGTGTGTGTCGCTTGGTTTCGACACGCTGTCGAATCAGAAGCTCAAGGACGATTGTCCGACAGTGTTATGTCTAAGACGTCGTCTATGTGTTATAGAAATAATTAGCATTTCTCCTTGATAAATAACTTCAACTATTGTTTTATCAACACAACGGGGAATATTTGTTCTTTGCTTTTGACTTGTGAGGAGACGAAACTGACCTGAAATCAGACGCCGGGACCAAACATGGACGACGGTTTAGTTTCAGTGTGAAACTAGAAGACGACCTCGGCTCGTCTCGTGGTGGTGATGTAACCTGCTGGGTGACCACTGTCCCCACAGACACAGGACCTTTTGTATCGCGTCCCCTTGGCCCAACTTGTGGTTCCACAGTGTCAGTGATATAACACAACACAGTGCTGTGTCCTTCTAACAGCTGCACAGATGATCCAGTGCTGATATCTTCTGGGGATTTGTTGATCACCAGATATTTATTATATTTCTAAGGCTTCAAACCCGTTTTGTTTGTAAAAGTTTTGTATTGTGGACATGAATCAGAATCAGTCTGTATATTTAGGATCCAGGTCGCAAGTTCAACCCTGATGGTGTGTGAAGAACATGTGTGAAGAACATGTAACTAACATTTGTAGGCCAGTGTTGACATGTCCTTTAATGGACAGGACGTATAGCAGCCACATGATGACGATGTAAACACGGTCCACTGTTTGACGAATGGCGGCGTGAGGCGCCAGATGGTCCCAGTTGTGACTTGGCAGGAAAACAAAGATTGTTACTGCTGAGCGACTTCAGCTTTTATCAGTCGCACCGCGTGTTTAGCTCCGACATTTACATTCAGCTCATTTATTTTATTCACTTAACTCTTGCTAAAACACTGCGTGAAGCCAGTTGTAAACAGTGATAAGACCCGACCACCTCAACCTCAGTGTTGATGCAACCAAACACAACGTGTGATGTTGCCAAGGGGAGGGGGAAGGGGGTGGGAGAGTGGGGGTTGGGGTTCAGGGGCTTTTTGTACTTAAGGCAGTGGAGACAAGTGTTACAAGTTGTGGCGAGTGTTTCTGATGTGGCGACGGGGACAGATTGTGTTTGTTTCCTGTTCGGGTCTTCATTAGACATCAGTAGTGCAGTAAGACAGACGGTTTAACCACACACGCACTTACACATGGAGAAGACAGACACACACACACAGTGTCGTGTTGTGAAAGTCACTGATTCAGATGAGGGTTTCTAAGAGAAAAGCTAAAGATATGTGACAGATATATCACATGTAGTTGTTAAACTGGTGTCTATACCTCTACCTCCACCTCCACTCACATCAAATGTCAAGTCAACACACTGGAGTGTGTTTCCCTATTGTTGTACAAAAGTGACAAAAATCTCAGGAAACTATCTTTAATAAAATATTTTTTTTAAATGCCAACTTTTCATATATTTAGTTGTTTGAATGAGTACATGCTTTAAAAGTTCAGTATTGTTAATATTATTAATATATTATTATAATTTATATGATTAGTTTATCCAGAGTAATACTTCCTGACAGTACTACTGCCTTTAATGCTCCATTACTACATTTGTCCTTTGCGACAGTGGTCGCAGGAGGGACGCTGTCCGTGCTTCCTGGTAGGAATGTCCAGTGTGTGCTGTTCTCAGGACCCTCAGGAGTTCTGGGAACTGCTGGGTGGAGCTGGCAGAGCTTCCTGGCTGTCTGTTGTCAGGAGCGTTGGAAATGGCCTCGTTGTAACTTTAAGTGATCCTCGTTCGTTATTGTCACCTGGTCAAAATTCTTCAGATGTGAGTGAGGAGCTGAGGTGGAGCGACGAGCGGTGGACAAGTCGAGGGAAGAGGAAGGACGGGGAGAGGACAGAGTTTGTTAGAGACAGAGCAGGACAAGTGGATTCTCCACAGCTGCTTCCTGTTTTCATCTCACTTTTCCAGCCACCAGTGTTTTGGTTGGATTTGAGGGGAGGTGTGTGTTATATGGTGTGTGTGTGTGTGTGTGTGGGGGGGTGTTTTGGACATTAAGCTCTGGTTGAACTCTGTCTTTTCCACCATTAGAGTTTTTAGCAGCTTGAAGTTTCATGTGTTGTTTCCCTAAACTGAAATAAACAATCAATTAGTTGAGTCAAAAAATAATCAGATGTCAGTTTTCCACCAACCATCAGTCAAGTTGTTTTGTTTTTGGAACATCTTCAGATTTTTCTTCTTTGCTGTTTAGACCAAACAACACCGTGAGACACTTTGACAATGGTTTTAATTTAAACATATATGCATCATATTATTATATTACATATAGGGGCTGTTGAGTGATTGATTAAATGACAAGTGAGAAGAGTAACTCTGAGGTCGATGAAAATAGTCCTCGTACGATGTGTACTTTCTGTTCTGTCATGGTGGATTTGTGGACAAAAACCGCATCTCTAAAGGGTTCAGTCTCTGGGTTGGGAGCATGAAACCCTGACCTCTGACCTCTGTGTCTGATATGTCATTTTGAGATTGAAGACATTGGGAAACTTCATAAATCAAAATAACAAACACTCACTCGCTGTCGTGTGGATGTTCTTCAAACACAACGTCTTGTTTGTGTCTTGTTTTAATTGCTGACTCGCTCTTTAGCCGGGGGGCCGTCAGCCCTTTTAAAATCCAGGAACATCCTCTGTGACTCCTCGGCCCTCGTCTGGCCTGCTGCTCCGTCCTGACGTCACTGCCCGCTCTGCAGGATCTCTCTGCTTCGTCAGCGCTCTGCTCCCGAGCTGTTTGTCCCAGGCCTCGGCTTGACCCGACCCGACCCGACCCGGCTGCTGTTTGTGTTTCTGCTGCAGCCCTGGTGGGAGATAAGGATCCTGCACTGCTGCATGGCTGACGTGACATGTGTTTGACATGTTTACATGACGGTCCGTCAGCTGACTCATCTTCTCCTGTCTCATGCTGGAAAAAAGTCCTGTCCGTCTGATTCAGTCACAGCTTCATCAGATGACAGAAATCTGTCACACACACACACACACACACGCACACACACACACTGTATATAGTTAATAGTGTAGTTTAATGTGTGGAAAATAAAGTCATGATGAGAGATGGATAAAAAGGCTTTAGGGGACTGAAACTCCGCCCTGCTGGAAACGCAGAGACACTGCTCCGCGCCTCATCTCTCTGCTCTGATTGGCTGCTCCTTACAGTCACATCTGGCAGCTCCGTTGTTGCTGCGCGGTTGTATAGTTGTGTAAACCTTTGTGTATTGATTCCAGCTGGGAGCTGTTGTCATCCTGCCCGAATTTCCACAGAAAATATGAAGAGCTTCACGTCCTCTGAAAACGCTACGTCTCATTTCTTCCTCCTCTGTTTGCTCCAGCAGTTTCCTGAAGCAAACAGGAAACTGCTGGAGCCACTTTATTTTTATTTTTAAGTCATGAATAGATGATTTCAACCTGCCCGTGTCGAATCTGCCTGTGACGACTGACCTACTTATTTTAATTTGTGTGCGATTGTTTTTTTTTCTTGCTTGGAGGTTTTAGGAGGTTTAAGTCTTTTGGATTCCCTCTTGTTGTGGAGATGTTTTGCCGACATCAGCTGAGAAAAAAAACAGATATGATTGGTTTCTCCTCCAGATTCACAATATTGAAATGATCAGAGTTTGTTCTTATTATTATTCTTATTTTGTTTTTGCTTGCTGGACAGAACAGTTTTTTGTTTGGACTCATATATAGTCCAACTGTCCTCTGGTGTGAAGGGACAGGCTGCAGGACGCGGAAGAGGAGACACACAATGACGCCCTTTGTGTCAGTGTGTCTCTGCAGGCGTTATCATGTCGGACAACACACAGCTCATGCTCATATCGCTGTTCTTTTTCTAACTTCGCTCGGTGTTTCACTATGGGAATCGCTTCAGGCGAGACCATTACGGAAGCTCCAATGACACAACGGGAGCTTCCGTAATGGTCTCGCCTGAAGCGATTCCCATAGTGAAACACCTCACTCTGTTATCAAAGAACCAGGGATTACGTTAAGTAACCCAACGATCTCTGACCCCCTGTCTTAACGTCTTTACATTATAATTCCCCAGAGTTGGACAAAGTGTCCAACCAAACAAAGGCTCATGCTCACTGTCTAACAGTGCGACCCGGCTGTGGCCTGGTCCTCCGCCGCAGCACTGCGTTGCATAACGTTTGCACTGGGTGTTTCAGGGGTTTTTTGTCTGACATCAGAATGTGAGTAATCAGCTGCAGTGTGATCGGAGCTCTGTGGAAGGAATTCTCTCGGGATATTCTCTCTCCGTCCTCCTAAAACACAGTGAGGTCACACGACTGGGCCGAGGTTCATATAAATCCGTGCAAGGCTGAGGGGGAGAGCGCCGGTTGAACCGCTCCTCCTCCTCTGAGCCGCTGGCAGAGCGTCGGTGGGTTCGAGGAGTGTGAGGTTTCCATGGAGCCTGAACAAAGCCATCTGGAGTGAGGAATGTGGTTTGGGAACGCTCACCATTACACACTTGAGCAGGGGGTGGGGGGTTCTGATAAGAGAAAGCGTGTGTATGTGTATGTGTGTGTGTGTTTGTGTGTGCGCACTTTGTTTTTTCTTCTTTTCTGAGAAGTTGTCTTGTTTCCAGGGATAAAGACACGAGGCGGAAAGTGAAGACACTTTTCCTCCTCTCTCTGTAACCCGTTTGTTTAGGGACTCGGAACTTTTATCTGGAATTCCCAGCTGTGGCTTCCCAGTCAGGGTTTTTGGCCTCTTTGACCTATTGATCGGTTTCATTGAGAAAGATTTAATATCAGGAGATTCCTCAATCTAAATGAAGAAAAAAGCCACGTCAGGATAGAAGAAGTCGTTTTTATTGTAAATTATTTCAGTTGTTGTTAAGTCTGACATGTCAATAGTTGTCTGTTGATTCACTAGAATTGATTGATGATTGATTGGAAGATAATTTGAGCTCATTAAAACCATAAATAAATGGACGTTTGAGTTGCAGTGTGTTTTTTTTCCCCCCCCAGTAAACTGTGTGAGATGATTTGAACTGATGGAAGGAAGAGGAAGAGGAAGAGGGCAGGAAGTGAAGTGATAGAATTCACAGGTCACTGCAGTGCGATGAAGGATGAGGGGGGAGGGGAGTGTGAGGAGCAGCTGCTGCTAGTTTGTACTCAGTGTGTGTGTGTGTGTGTCTGTGTGTGTGTCTGTGTCTGATTATTTTAATGACGTGGAGGAAAGTGAGGGGAAAAGTCATGTTGTGTATCTGTGCCGATTAAACGGCTCCAGAAACATTTGGCTGTGCCTCCTCCTCAACACAATTCCTGGGAAAGATTTTTCCAAAACGAGCTGTTGACCATGATGGAGGAACAGGACTCGGCTCTCTCCGGTGTCACTGCTAACTGATGCGGCGTTTACACAGATGACAGGGCTCAGTATTCAGCAGCAGGCTGCTCTCAGAACTGACGAGAGTCCAACACTTCAGACTAATTAAGACAGATGTGATTTTATTTTTTGCAGCTGTATGTTTGGGGCAACGTTTGGTCTTTTCCTGATTTTGCATCAGAGGTTTTTATAATCGACAAAAAACACATAGTGGGAAAAAATATACCGTATGTCCTGTAACCTGGATGATCAGATGTTCCTCAACGTTCCTCCTCGATGTTCCTCCTCGATGTTCCTCCTCGTCTGCTCGCTGCGGCGTTCCTATGACACTTGTGTGGAATTTGTTGAGCTGCCATTCACATGAGCTTTTGTTTTCAGGGACAAACAGATCAGTGACCTGCTGCGCTCCCGTCCATGAAACCAGGATGTATGGATACCTAAAGGTTTTCCACTGACATTCCTGGACAAACTGTGTTTTCACAGGACCCGGTTGTGTGCTTGTTTTTATTTTGTTTTTGAATTTTAAAATTCAGGAGGTAACATCAATAACAATAAAGTTCGGATCTCTGTCCTGTCATGTGTCTGCTCAATTATCCAAAGAATGAAATGAAACAAACATTGGTTGGAGTCAGAAATCATGGGAATCAGCTGTCTTCTCCGCTTAGTTTTGAAAAATACTTAAAAAAAAAAAAACTAAATGTAATCCCCAGTGGACAAACTGCTCATGATTCTGAGACAGCAGTGACACAACTGGACAAAAAAACCCCTCTGAGAAAAGGTGAGTCGAGGTTGAGTTGAGTTTCCAGGTCCTGTGAATGTTATTATGTTCGACGTCAGCATCAGGAATGATCTTGCTCCTGGTGAAGAATTCACTGGAAGCATGAGGAGAAGCACGAGATGCCAAACTGAGATTGACCTCTTCCTGTGTCTCTCCGCTTCTTCCCACAGAGAGGAGGTTCAGGAAAACTGTGTTCGCTGGAGGAAGAGGTTCACGTTTGTGTCCAAGATGAGTGCCAACCCCAACACCGGAGTCCTGGACCCCTCTGTGTGCAGGGTGTCGGTGCGCAAGGTACGCCGCTCAAAGCATCACGCCTGGAGACACACACAACAAATACACAAAGCACACGGAGGCTTACAAAGTCCCTGATTTGTGTCTTTAGAGGAGGGTTTATTATAAAAACAATGTGTAGCTGTGAAGAACACACTTCCTGTATTTAGTGAATGAAGAGCCAGGATTAGCTAAAGGAAGGAGACCTCTGTGTGGACGTTGTCTCACACAGCTGTGCCACGTGGGCACCGCCACAGCAACACAGGGTTTCCCACAGAGCAGGTAGCAATTTGTGGCAGAGTGGGCGTGGCCTGGGGCATAGTCCTGTGTGGTGAGCACGCCAACGTGCCTGCCTTTTCAGTTTCATGTTTAGTTTTCACTTTAATTTTTGCCTATTGCAGTGGCAATCTTTAGATTCAGTGACATTCCAGGAATAGATTTCCAAAACAACTAAAGCTGGAGGTTTTTATTTCAATACTGAACTCCACAAATGAAAATAAACAGTATAATACAACAATTTGAATAAAATAATAAAAATAAAATAAATTAAATGCTATAATTAGATGTAAGAAACTACTAAAGGTAACCCTGAGGCAACTAACTAAAATAATGAGACAGCATTAGCCTAATTAGCAGCGGGCCAATCAGCTGTCAGTGTGTTTTCATGTATCAGCGATGTGCTGGTTGATCCACATTGAGCAGTTGTGAGTCACCAGTAAAGTACATTATTTTAATATTAATACAGGTCACTGTTCGTGTGCGATTGCAGAAGCGCGCAACTTAAAGGGAACATTGGTCTGACACCACTGTCACGTCTCTCTCTCTTTCTCACTCCCTCCCTCTTTCTCACAGTCTCTCTCTCTCTCTCTCTCCCTGGGAACATGAGTGTGGTCTGTAATTTTCACTGTGTTGCTCGAGGCCTGTAATCTGACTTTGGATCATCGGAATCACTGGGTTTATGACTGTCTTCCTGTTCTTCCTGTTTTCCCTGCAGGAGCTCAAAGGAGGGAAAGCGTACACGAAGGTAAGGACTGGTGTCTCCCGGCCCCCCCTCACCCCCCCTCACCCCCCTCTCATACCCCTCCTCTTCATAAACACACAGATCCGGGTTCAGATGAGTGGCGTCCATCTCTGTAGCGTTTTTACGCCGCGTCATGTAAATATTAGCATTTCTCACTGCACTCTGACTCCAACATCAGTCAGAATGGCGTCCTCCCCATCATCACATCTGCCCACACCTGGAAAAACATCCTGCCGACACCTGTCGGAACCTGACGGTACCAGCTCCTGGCGGATGACTCACGTCTTGTGAACGCGACTCCAAGGTCACACTCCCCGTGAACATAACGGCGGTTACTCGCTGCCCAGCGGGAAGTGTTTCCTCTGTTTTCTCCCCAGTCTCCTTTTAGACTTCCTCTGGCTAAATTTACCTCGCTTCCCTCCTTAGAAGTCGGTTTCCTTACACACACACACACACACACACACACACACACAC
>JAFBJQ010000955.1:326139-368639 GCA_016785345.1 Trinectes maculatus
CTCTTCCATTGCGCTTCCATGCGCTGAGAACAAAAAACAAAACAAACAACATACACACTGCTCCTTAGAGTCTTATATGTTTCAGTAGTCACAACTAAAGAAAAACTAAAAACCCTGCCTTCACGATAAAAGAAAGCTAAATGTATACACAAATAAAACAAAACGCTGTGGTTCCCTAGAAACGAGGACATTATGAGTTTATAAGCTGCATATCAAAATCTAAAAAAAATAAAATTAAATTAAAAAATGAACATATGAACATACCGGTACTGTACCTCAGCTGAGCCTATGATAAAAAAGACACATGAAAAGCATGTGCAGGACAACTCTTGATGTTCGTAGTTATAGGTCCAAATACGACCCGCACCCAGAAATAAGAAATAATTTAGTGTCTTTCTTCAACTCAAATCAGCTCAGTGCTACAAAAGTAAAAAAGCGAGAACGGTTACATTACCACTGGGAGGGATCCGCATATAGCACGAAACACCGGAAAAGTTTGCCTACGTCTCCGAGATGGGATGGCTCCGTTTGGCGAGAAAATCTTCCACATCCGCGGGCTCCTTGAAGGAGTGCGAGACGCCGTCACAGGTGAGACGCAGGTCAGCTGGGTGAAACATGCCGTGCTTGATGCCCGCCTGCCTGAGCTTCGCCTTGACCGGGTTAAAAGCTGCCCTACGGCGGCTAAGCTCAGCGCTCATGTCTGGAAATATGTGGACCCTCGCCTCTCTGAATTTAAGTTCACCCTTGTTTCTGGATAGTTGCAGGATCTTATCCTTATCCGAGTAGTAGTGCAGTCGCACAATCATGGGTCTAGGGCGGTCACAGAGTTTGGGTTTCTGAGCCGAAGTTCTGTGAGCCCGGTCGAGCACCAGAGGGCTTGGTATCTCCTCGCCCAACACCTCGGTAAAGAAAGAGGCCATGAATGCCGTGGGCTTGCCGTTTTCTGCGCCCTCCGGGATCCCAATAATTCTCAGATTCTGACGGCGGCTTCTGTTCTCCAGGTCATCATTCCGGTCCTTTAGTTTCCCGATCTCCCGCTTGAGCTCCGAAATGACGCTCTCCATGCTGGTGATGCTGGAGTCATGACGGTTCAGCGCGCCCTCGATATCCCGAACAGTAGTTGCCGTCTCCGCCTGTGTGGAGCGCAAAGATGCCATTTCAGCTCTGAACTCCGTCTTTAGAGAGGCGATGTCAGCCCTTGTGTCCTGCCGGAGAGCCTCGAGGTCTTGTTTGATTTTAGCACGAAACGTCACCATCTCTTGCTTTATTGTATCACCCAGTAGTTGACGAGAAATATCCATCTCATCTTTGAGTAGCTGGAAAAGAGCGTGCTCCATGGGTTGCTGCGTCGGAGATGGGGGGTCCGGGTGACGAGTGGTGGTAGCGCTAGCGTTAGTTAGCCATGAGCGTTTGCTTGAGTGAAGGGCTAGCTAGACTTTGCGCCGATGCCTTGGCCGACTTCTTCTGAGTTTTACTCGCCATAACAAATCCAGATGGTTCTACAGTATATGCGCTGCAGAGTTACACTTCCAGAATGTTAAAATGTCGTGTCCTACTCAAAGTAATATATTAAAATATAGGAGCGTGTCAGACTTGCGGCTACTCCATGTCGGGTGCAAACCGGAAGTCCCAGTCCAGTTAAATTTGATGGCTTTCTGGCATGGACTTGTTTCTTCAGCGTTGTCCACATGTTCTCAATGGGGTTTAAGTCAGGACTTTGGGAAGGCCATTCTAAAACCCTAATTCTAGCCTGATTTAGCCATTCCATTACCACTTTTGAGGTGTGTTTGGGGTCATTGTCCTGTTGGAACACCCAACTGCGCCCAAGACCCAACCTCCGGGCTGATGATTTTAGGTTATCGTGAAGAATTTGAAGGTAATCCTCCTTCTTCATTATCCCATTTACTCTCTGTAAAACACCAGTTCCATTGGCAGCAAAACAGCCCCACAGCATAATACTACCACCACCGTGCTTGACGGTTACTCGCCATAACAAATCCAGATGGTTCTACAGTATATGCGCTGCAGAGTTATACCTCCAGAATGTTAAAATGTCGTGTTGTGGCCGAACAGCTCGATTTTAGTTTCGTCTGACCACAGAACTTTCCTCCAGAAGGTCTTATCTTTGTCCATGTGATCAGCAGCAAACTTCAGTCGAGCCTTAAGGTGCCACTTTTGGAGCAAGGGCTTCTTTCTTGCACGACAGCCTCTCAGTCCATGGAGATGCAAAACACGCTTGACTGTTGACACTGACACCTGTGTTCCAGCAGCTTCTACTTCTTGGCAGATCTGCTTTTTGGTGGTTCTCGGTTGATTCTTCACGCTCCTGACCAGTTTTCTCTCAGCAGCAGGTGATAGCTTGCGTTTTCTTCCTGATCGTGGCAGTGGCAAAACAGTGCCATGCACTTTATACTTACAAACTATTGTTTGCACTGTTGCTCTTTTGACCTGCAGCTGCTTTGAAATGGCTCCAAGTGACTTTCCTGACGTGTTCAAGTCAATGATTCGCTTTTTCAGATCCATGCTGAGCTCCTGACCTGCTGACTTTCCCATTGTAGCGTTTGTGGGCATTTGTATCCAATTAGCCTTATTTAAATGGGCCAGCTGTAGTCACTCATAATCACTCACAATAAGTTAAGAGGCCATGCTCTGAAGTTCATTTCATTGACACAACTTTCTAACTCACCAAAATTGCTAAATCATGTTGCTGTATGTATATTTTTGACCCAGCACATTTTGTCACTTTTTCTGTTAGCCCATAATAAAGTCATAAAAGAACCAAACTTCATGAATGTTTTTTGTGACAAAGAAGATCACTGTATCAGAGAAAAAACAGAGTTGTAGAAATAACGGGAAACTCAAGAAAGCCATGACATTATGTTCTTAACAAGTGTCTGTAAACTTTTGACCACAACTGTATCTTTAAATTACAGAGGAGGATTAGGGCCACTGTTAAAAAAAAGTGAGTTCTGACTTTTTTCTCAGAATTCTGACTTCAGAGTCATCAAAAAAAGACTCTGAAGAGAAAACAAGTCAGAACTCACTTCTTTTTTTGAACAGTGGCCCTAATCCTCCTCCGGATTAAACATTTGGTCTTAAACAAAATAACCTGGCAACTTTTGATTTTAAATGTAATGTATTTCCACACGCATTTGTGTTGTTGTTTTCGAGGAGGTGCGTGTTAAAGGCCCTTCACCCCCCCTCCCCACACACAACAAGCAGCAGTAAGTGTGCAGCTTTCAGACGGAGACGGCAGGACGTGTGTAACGGCTGCAGCCGACTGACAAACTTCCCCTCCACTCGTTTGTGACATTTCATCGTCAGGCAGGATGCATATTGTGGAATCGACAGTGGAAAAGCTGCTGTTCACCACACGGCATCGTGTCGCCCACTCACTGCTTCCTCCATGTGAGCTGGAGGCTGCAGGGATCGAAGAGCAAAGCTTCTCTGACAACAGAATCGTGGACACAGAGCAGCTCGCTGGTGACTGCTGGTGACTGAGCGTCTTCACCCAGTTTCACTTCACCTCCATGGGAATCAAACACATCTGCTTTACAGTGGCTGAAAGGCAGCCACGTTTAAAAATACTCTTTTAGAACAGAAGTTCCAGAAATACGTCGGGAAACTTCTGTGTTTTCCGACATTTGCACAAAATTCCCCATGTGGCAGACCTGCAGGAACGACAGGAAAGTTTCTGACTGATGCGGCGAAAAGGATTTGCATTTTCTGTCGTTGCACCAGATCTTCTCTTTTAGCAAACGACCCAGTGCATGAACCTGTTTTCAGTACAGAGGTATTGATTATGTCAGCTTTATTCTTCATGTTGCCATGATGTTATTTACAGGTTAATGCACTGGGAGGAAACACACTGCAGCACACACACACACACGCATATATACATATATACACATATATACACATACACATATATGTTTGTATATATGTGTATATATTTCACCTTGTGTTGAGCTCGTCACTGTGAACATGTCAGAGCAGATTAACGACAACACACATCTTCACACACTTTCCCCAGTGAACAATGAACGTGTCATATTGGCTCCCAGAGACCAAACAAACAAACACACACACACACACACACACACACACACACACACATACAGTTTCTAATCAGAAGAGATGTCAAAGGTCATCAAAGAAAAATAAACAAACTACTCTGAGCAAATATTCAGATTCATTTCCTCATGATCGCGTCCATAAAGGTCGGCTCAGGAAGGACAGGATGGATGGATGGATGGATGGAGGGATGGATGGATGGATGGATGGATGGATGGAGGGATGGATGGATGGATGGATGGAGGGATGGATGGATGGATGGATGGAGGGATGGATGGATGGATGGATGGATGGATGGATGGATGGAGGGATGGATGGTGGAGCCAGGTTAATCTCTGAACATCTTGGGCAGTGCTGCTGTTGGAGAAACTGTACAAACTCGGCACGTTGTTTGTAGAAAAACGATGACAATGGCGTCGACTGTGAACAGGAAGTGATGGATGGATTTATTAATTGGCAGGATCAGGAGTCGGGTGATGGAGGAGAAGACGGATGAGAAAGGAATCTATGAAGCTGGTTTCTGGGAAAAACAAAACCAAGGGAACAATCTGCTACAGGCGTCATCGTGAAGCTCTGACACGACAAACTGCTGTCAAACCTGGAACTTGTATCTGTTCCTCATGAGGCCTGGGGGGGGGGGGGGGGCAGAATCGTGTCTGACAGAGCGGTTTTCCTCGTCGGGAGCGTTAGACAGGTGGAGGTGGTGTTCACACACACGACATCCACCCCTATATCTGTGGAATGGTACGTTCCCTGTTGTCAGAGACGTTGTGTTTATGTACAGGGGTTTTACAGATGTGCAGATGAAAATCCACGGGGGGTGGGGGTCGGGGTGGGTTGGGTTCAGAGGTGAAGTAAAGGCCTGGACACGCTCGCAGGCCTCAGAGGCGTTCTCCTCAGCAGACTGATAAACTGATCTGAGAGCAGTTTAAAGCTGCAGGGTACGAGTTGACCCTGTTGACCCGACACCAATTATTCCAAAATAACCACGGCTGTCACCCTTTACATGATACTACATGATACTACATGATACTACATGATGCTACATGATGCTACATGATGCTACATGATGCTACATGATTCTACATGATGCTACATGATGCTACATGATGCTACATGATGCTACATGATAATACATGATACTACATGATGCTACATGATGCTACATGATACTACATGATACTACATGATACACGCGGCTGTGTACGACAGCTCTTGTGGAGACAGATCAAACCTTCGGTTGTGTGTCAGTCAAACGCGTTGTGTTTCACAGCTCCTGTCTGAAACTTGTCGAGTGACACTCGCTCACTTTCACACTTCTGATACATCAGACTTTTCCCCGACACTAATGACAAGAGTGTGAACACATTTAAATATTCCTCCACTTGTGTTACTTATTTAATCACACCTCTGTGTGTGTGTGTGTGTGTGTGTAACCAGTAGATTCGGAGGCGCACTGAAAGAGTTGAATAGAAAAATCTTTATTTTCCTCAGTTGTCTGTGTGAGTGGTAGAGACGGAGGCGTAGAGAGGTGAGCGAGCCACACTGACCGCTGCTCCTCTCTCACCTCCCTCCACCCTGGACCATGACGAGGTTTTCAAACTCCACAGCGTCTGAACCACATTGATTAAAAACACTTTGTTCAAACCTTCTCATGACTCAAAACAGACAAATCCGAGTCGCCCGCCTGTTTTTTTTTTTTGAGGGATGGAGCAAAAGTGCAACAGTGGTTTTATCAAAATGCACAGAGTCACGGGACGTCGACTACAACTGCACCCACATCACCTGTATGTGCGGACACACACCTCACCTGTGTCTGTAGAGGACTTTCACAACAATAGCTTCCTGTGTGGTTTTGTTCTTATACAATGTGACTGCGTGTGAGTCTGTCGTCTTGATGCATAGCACAGCCCTGAGTTACAACTGACATAAAGGGCTATAGGTTCAAATCAGCTGACACAGCTGATCCACAGTACACAGGCAAATGGCATTGAGAGGCTCCGACAACCTATTGCGTAGTGAACCTCAGGTACATTTGACTCATCAAGCATCAGCTGATTCCCCTCACGACGTTCCTATGTTTTTCCTTTAATAAATAAATATCTTCTTCTTCGTCTTATATATCGCTGTGGGGAACTTTGAAGATCTAATCTGATGAAGCACGTTGTTGGTCAATGTCAGGATTGTGTTGACAGTTTCAGTCATGGGGGGCCGTGGGGGCTGGGCAGGGGGCATTGTGTTGTGCGGAGGAGGCTTTGGGCCTGAGTCAGGTGACAGAATCATCAGGAGCTCATTTCACGTCACAGTGACTTTATCTTTGACTTTTAAAACTTCTCTCACATGACTGAGTGTTGTGTTTCACTGTGTTTCCTCGCTGCTCATTTAAACTATGAACGGATGTAAACAAACCTTTCAAACATCCCCACTGTACTGTCCAGCTGCTTGTAGTGTAAAAACCCAAATGAGCTTCTGCTGCTCAGCTCCAGTGGACTGCTGTGTTAAAAAGGCTGATTGACAGTGGGAGTGAAGGTTTGTTTGTCTACAGCCTTCAACGCCCGTATGAAAGACAAAACAAAAAGAGCTTCATCCAAAACCCAACTTTTGGTATCAAATCTTTTTCAAGGGGAGAAAGAAAAAAATAAAATAAAACAAAGCTTTACAATGTGCAAACACACAAACAGGGCCAACACCTCACTCCTTTGGTAGACGCGTCGTCGGGCTGGATGGTGTCTGAGATCTAACAGGATCGAGAAACTGTACAGGGTCCTGTATAAAGCCGGAGGGGGTGTGTGTGTCAGTGTTTTGTAGGAAGGAGACGGGGGTCCGAGGGGTGGTGGTGGTGGGTGGGGCTCCATCAGGCTGCACTACCTGTTGATGGGCAGGTGCAGCCCGTTGAGGGGGTTGAGCGGATGGGGCGGGGGAGGGAGGAGCTCCAGCTGGGCCAGCAGGGAGAAGTGGTCCGAGGGGATGTGGGGGTGCGGGCAGCCGGTGATGTTGTTGTCGATGAGCCACTGGCTGTCCAGAGGTCCCAGCAGACCCAGGACACTCATGTGGGTCTTGGAGAAGAAGATGTAGTCGATCACGCCCTGCGGACAGAGGGTGAATGTTTGCATATGAGATGTGACAGAAATGAAGTTCAGTGCGTCCGATCTGAACGCGTCATCAAATTCTGCTGCTCTGCAGGAGGAATGAGGAGGATGAGATGCTGCAGACGTGTGAGGAGCATGTGAGGAAGAACATACTGGATGTTTTGATAAATGTTCTGGGTTTTGTCAAGACGTCATCGTTTAACCGTCAGGTTTTCATGATGATGAAAACTGGAGGTTTACGACGTGTGTGGGAAATTATTCACATTTTTGTTTGTTTGAAGGAGGAAAAAAGAAAACATCCTGCTTCAGCTTTGATCAACTGTGACTCAAATCCGCCACTTTGCCCATTAATGAAGTGTGACTCATTTCCTTCTGCACCTTCCACCATTAATCAGTCACACATCAGGCCTGCGAAAGAGTGAAATAAAGCGTTTCCACATGGAACTTCTGACACGCCAGCGGATGTCATCGCAGTGTTTTTGTGAGAACCCGTGGGTGTTAAAGGTCATTTTCACTAATGTGTCTAATTCCTACTCGAGTCTGTTTGCTGATTCAGCACAAGAGCTCAGAGGTGTTGTGATGTGTCGCTGGTTGTCATCCTGACTGGGATCACACACACACAATCACATGACACACATGATACACTCTGCATACTGTCCATATACTGTCCCCTCAGTCTCCACTGATAAATTAGAGGGATATTTACCTTGAAGTCGTACGTGTAGTTGGTGTAAGGCATCAGGTTGTTGTCGTAGGCGCTCTTCAGCTGGAAGCTGTGCGTGATGCTTCCGTCAGAGTTGCCGTTCTTGCCGTTGCAGTTGAAGTTGGTCAGACACTCGTTGTAGCGGAGCTCCTTGAAGTCCTTGTGGTTCTCGGCCACTCCTCCGTTGCTCAGATATTCAACCACACCTGGAAGATACAGAGGTGAACCTTCACCCATAGTGTAGTGTCTGAGTCAGTGCAGGCTCCTGACACCTGAGCCGTTTCCTACCAGAATCTGGCAGCGAGTTGAGGTCAGCACACAGGACGATGGGGATGGAGGACGGGTCGGAGGCCGGCGAGCCGGTCGCCATGGAGCCCGAGGCCCTCTCGGCGATGCTCTTCAGCTCCGACAGGAACATCATGGTTTGGATCAACTTGACGTCCGAGTACTCGGGGTCCCAGTGCATGTGGGCGTTGGCCACCAGGATCAGCTGCCTCTCCTGCGAAGGCTTCATGCCTGAAGACAGAGGAGAAGAAAAACTGATCCCGTCAAAGATTCTGCAGCCAGTGAAGCTTTGAATTATGTGAAGAAAGAAAAATCAATGGACACAGTTTGATTTCTAATCAAAGTCACAGCTGTCACCTTGTGGTGAGACCACATTACTGCATCCTGCATTTTTTTTATTATCTGGATTTATCAAATAGATCAGATTGACCAGAACTGAACTCAAACTTTCCGTTGTGATCAGTTACAGTCCGTCTTCTTACCACCGGAGAACATGTCCTTGTTGACCTCCAGCAGAACGGCCACCCCGATGTTGTCTTTGGTCATCACTCTGTTCAGCATGACCTCGGAGCCCTCGGAGTTGGCCATGGCCACCTGGTTGAACTCCACAGTGTGTTTCTGCACCAGAGTAAACCTGCAGGAAAATACACACATCCAACTTCACATCCAACGTTTCTGAGAAAAACAAACAGAAGACGTTTCCCTCGCAGGACGTCCTGTGTGTACGCTGTGAACGTACTTGTCGGTCTTGAAGAAGACAGCGCAGCCGTCCACGTGTTTCCTCTCCTGTTCAGAGACCAGTTTGGCACGAGACTTTGGACAGAAGTAGCCGTCGTAGCCGCGCTCCTTTAACGTTTCCAGAAACAAGGTATAGTACTGCTCTGTCTCCACCTCCTGCAAATCACAACGTTTAGAAAGATCCAAACAACTTTGTGATGGATTCATGTGATATTTCACTCAAAAATGACAAAGGTCATGACCTTCCTGACAAAAGATTGTGTCTGTGTGCGAAGAGGCTGCGAGGCTCCTTGTTTACCTGCAGGCTGATGATGTCGGCGTCACAGTTGGTGATCTCCTCCATGATGCCTTTCTTCCGATATTCCCAGTTCAGGGCCCAGGAGGGACAGTAGCCGTACAGCTGTCGCGTTGCGTATTTGTCACAGAGCACGTTGTAGCACATGACTGTGAAGACGGCTGCAGGAGGACGATGGACATGAACAGGTTTCAGTCGTGTGTATATAAGAGACCTGCCTCCAGAACAGCTGTTAGGTCTCCTCATGTCATGTCGTTTGTTTACACGCGTGCTTCATCAAGCATCTGGTATTTTAACATTTTTCCTTCCTCTCGTTTGTTTTCAGGAGAGAGTGACAGACAGGCAACTGACAGACAGCCCTCTCTCACCTGTGGGCATCATTTGGTCTCGCTCTTTCAGAGTGATCCAAGGTCTTTGGGGGAGCTGCTCTGGGTGAACTGAGAACAAAACAGAGCAGGTGGGAAATAAGGATTAGTGCTTGTTTACCTGCGACAAACACAACGGTCCAAGCTACTATTGCATGAGCTCCCAATAAGACGTCAGCGAGTCATTCACCTAGATTGTCGAGCATGTAGTTCAAAAGCTTTCTGGTTCCGTCCGGCTCCTGGTACAAGTTGAGGATGTCCTGGGACAAAGGGTTTCCTGCACAGCAGTCACATATTCAGGTTTAGTTCGTGGACTGTGTCAATTTAACACTGTTAGAAATTCTTTTCTTTTTTTTTTTGGCCTACACGATGTAAACAACGGCGAGGACTCACCTTTCAGCCCCAGGGTTTGTAACTGGAAAAGCCTCCCAAGTTCATAAGGCAGAACTCGCAAAAGATTGTTGTTTAAAAGCAATTCCCTGCAACACACAGGACAAAAAGGATTTTGCCTTCTGCCGTGTTGTCATCCATGTTGCTGGATCACTGTTTTGATCATCATGTTTTTCATCACGTTGTTTTTCGAGTTGAAATGATTCATTTCGTTGTCCAGATAGAAAACAAACTGCACAGTGAACTAAAAATGAAATGATTGTGCTCAACAGGACAGAGACGGACCTGAGAGAGACCATGTTGCCCAGTTCGGCGGGCAGGCTCCGGAGCTTATTGGACGACAGGTTCAGGTAGACCAGGTTGGGCAGCTTGGCGATGTCCGGCGGGATGCGGGTCAGGTTGTTGTCGTTGATGTACAGCGCCGTCAGGTGAGTGAGCGTCCATAACGAGCTGCTCAGACTCCTCACCCGCCCTGAACCAAACACACATCACATTTACAATCACACAGAAAAGACAACACAGACTGTGGCTCTTTAACACATTCGCTGAAAACTGTAGTCAGCGTTTTTATTTTCTAATAGATCAAGATTCAAAACTATTTTAATTTATGTAAGTGGAGAACTCTGGGACACGCACCACACTTTAATATTACATTTACACAGAAATGAGACAGGGCGGCTCCTCTGGGACTGACCAGATATCTCCAGCTCAGACCAGTGAGACTTCTTTCCACTGGCTGCCTCCTCGGTCGACATGATGGTGTAACATCTGCGGGGATCTGGAGGATCATATTTTTCCTTTGGCATACCGGTTAATCTAGGAAAACAAAAGAAAAATGATGATAATACAACACAGGTAGAGATAAAGCTGTGTGGTAGTTGATAGGTTCCAGACAAACACAACAGATCAGCACAAATAAACAACAATTAAAAAAAAACATGACGACCGGCCAGTCTAAAAATATTACCCCAGACACCTGCAAATTATTCTCCCACCCATTCAACCATTTCAATAACCAAACGGATGAATGTGGCAGGAGTCCGTCTGAGACAGTGTTTACTGGAATTCAGCAGCTGGATGGAGTTGATTTCCCACAACGAGGAGCCGCAAAGCCTCATCAGAACCTGAGCCGAACCCCGAAACCACAGAGGAAATGCACGGAGGACGGATACGACAGGAAGCAGCTAAAACAGGCATCTACAGTACAGAAACAGCCGGGACAGAGATGTTACTAAACGGCTACTTGTTTTCTGAGTCAGCATAATGACAGAAAATACACAGCGCTGCCTGTTGTGACTGGTATTAACCAGAGACTCAGGCGTGTGTGACGGTGTGCTCTGTGGCGAGGGATTAAAATGACTGTGACATGAACATGACACCTGTTTACAGGCTATTTCAACTCACACAGACCGCACTGCTTTATTATCCTATCAGTTTATTTATCCAATTTTCACATCAAACAATTACAACAATTACCGCTACTTTTGTACAGTCTTCCTCGCAATGGAGCTTGACAGCGACGAGAACCTAAGATCTTTCCTGTCTTCTGTGTGGACGAGTGGGTTCTGACTCCTGTTCTATATATACACATCCATGTGGCTGTGAAGTGTATGAGGTCTTCACGACCCCAAAGGAAGGTGTCACTCACTGAAAACATTATTAAAGCCACATTACAGGAACATTGTCACATTGTCATCTTCAAAGGAAACCTATTGACTTGGCCAATATGGCTCCTACAGCCAAGTTGCATACGAGCAGAACAAGTGTGCAGGCACATTTACTAACACACAGATTTTCTATTTTGTTTTTTTTATTTGTTTCATTTATCGGAGAATGTAGCTGCTACTTTACAGATTTCAAAAGTTCTCACTAGAACTTAAGAGCCTTGAACACGACAACAAAAGTTCCTGATGATCCTGAGGCTGCGTCTCCTCTGGAGTTACATTTGCCTACAACACAGGTACAAGTACTTCATACTTGTATATAATTTGTAGTGCAGTTGTTTACATCAGACACCGGGATGATGTTGCATGAGTAGTTGTACTTTAAATACCTGAAGTACTGTTGATGCAGTATACTTCAGCTTGTACCGTGGTAGTGCTGTGATTGCACTTGTTCTCCTGTTGCAGTGCGGGTTTGTGTGACTGCGGTGAACAGGTTTGGAGAGGACTTACATAACCTGTTTACACAGCACCGGGTCACACACGTTAGCAGCAGCAGTTAGCAGCGGCAGGCTAACGGCCGCTCCAGGCACAAACACGGCCTCGTGACAGGCGACTCGATCACATGTCTCAGACGATGTCAACAAGTCGAGCTGTCACACTGTTGTGGCGGTGGAATCTGTTGCCGTGGAAACTGGAGTTGTTGTTAGTGTTATTGAGAAAAAAAATTTTTTTCTTGTAAATGGAAAAAGTGTAGCTGGCAGCTGATCCGACAGCTGAGAGGCGACGATCCAAACATAGCTGGGACGCCAGGAGTGACAGGGACGGACTGAGCCACAGCCGCCCGCCCCGGGCACCGGTCCGACCCCGATCACCAGCTGTCACGAGGAGAACCCGCCCCCCGGGTCCGTCTCCCTCATGTCGGTGTTAAATGTCTCCAAACCGAGCACATACGCCTTATCCGCCCGGAGAGCTGCAAGCACGGCGCTGTATTAGCCCGGCAGACGGCTGCTGGGCGCTCGGTGCCCGGACACACCGCGGCGGACCGCGGGGGAGACGGGTCGGTGCTAACAGGGGCGCGTTTAAGTGTGGGATTTGACCCGGGACAGTCCGGGTGAAATGTCTGCGGGACAAAAACAACGTAAGAGCCGACATTACCTTCATTCGGGGCGGTAGAAGACGGTTTGTTGACGGAACTGGAAGAGACATGCAGACGCGGCTGCTGAAGCCGTCCAGACCCTGAACGTCTCGGAAACAGAAGGAAGAACAACAAACGTGGCTTCCGCTCGTACCGGACGGCGCGCAGCGTGCCCCCACTATAGTCGTCCCCACAGGTCGTTCCAGACGTTTACATTTATTTGACATTAGTTTCTTAGAAATAAATAATACTAATGTGGAGGAGAATTATAAATCAAACGTGCTGTTGATTGACAAAGAAGAAATATTTCTCTCTATTTTAAAACGGTAGAAGGTAAAAAAAAAACATTGATTAAGGTAAGTGAAACAAATAAAATATCAAAATATCAAACAAATATGAAATGTGTCCCTAACATTTTTGTATGCATGTTTTTATTTATATGTATGTTTTGTATCGTGCCCGACAGACGATGTAACCTGAAATAATATATTTTTTAAAAATGGAGATTTGTTTTTTTCTCTCTCAGACGGAAACGTTCGGAATGTTTGTTGTTCCCACACGGACTAGAGGCATTCCCAGACATGGCAACCTGCACGCGGACTCTGTGGAAAGGTCAGTATGTGAAACGTCTTTTATTCATGCTGACATTTAAAGTAAATCACGCATTTGCTCTTTCTCTTCTGTCTCCGGTTTGTTTCTCTTGTTTCGGTCCCGCGTTAAAACAGTCACTGGCTGTTTGCTAGCCTGTTTGTTAGCCTGTTCGTTAGCCTGTTTGCTAGCCCTTTAGTTGTCTCTCAAAATGTCGCGTTTAGTCTTGACCAATTCCACACATGTTTACGATCATATCCAATTCAGTAGCACTTTAGGGTACATTCGGCATTAAAAGAAACAACGGGGCAGCTTTAAATGTCTTTAGAATCGTTTTTTTTTGTCGGGGTGGGCGGTGACGAAAGTTGCTAGCAAATTAAAAAAGTAGATGTTTAGTTAAATTCCAGTGATGTGTGACGGGACATACGCATGCCGATATGAAGAGCTGACGTAACTGATTGACTGTTTAATCCACGTAATGTTAATTTCGTGTTTGATTTTTTTTTGTTTAACTAAGTATATGTGAAACTGTCAGATTTGTAAACGATGTTCTGAGCAGAAATGAGAAAGTATCACTTCTGTTTCACACACAAGCACAACCGTGGTGCCCAGACTTGGCACATTGTTTACAGCTTTACTTAGTTATTTAAATAAGTAGCAATGACTTATTTCAGCGTAACAGCAATATGTATTGTCATCATTTGGTCCATAGCTTACCCCACTATTAGAGCTATAACTGACAATATACTCTGTTAGAATTAAACAGATACTTCACGCACTTGCACTTGATTTAAGCAAAATTAAAGTGTGTTTTATGAAATTTCCAAACGCTGGTTTGCAGTTTGCTGACGTGTCCCACAGGAAGAGAGAACAGCATCTGTCTGTGTTAAATGGAGGTCGTCCCTCTCAGCTTTTCCCCCTGTATCTCCAGTCTTAGCAGGATGTCGGAGGCAGCTGCTCGGTGCCAGCAGTCCCACATATACGGGAATCTCCCAAACGGCCACCAGGAATCTCCCAGTCAGGACTTTGGCAGCTGCTCGGTAACTTTATTCACATTTTTTTCATAAAGGTTTTTTTTTATAATTCTTCTCTGGCTTCACCCTCCAACAATTTAACAGTTAAGCATGTCTTCAACTGAATTGTGTATCAGGGTGCAAAGGAAAGACAAAAAAGAGGAAACGGAGAAGGAGGCGAAGAAAGTGGCGATGGTTATCGATGACAAAAAGAGACATAAGCCTTTTGGCAAGACAGCGTGGGCACCTGTGGATGATGTGTACGTTATGAAGTATTACCCCAGGACCATCCACAACGTAACAGACGCCATCGACCTGCTGAAGAGCTACCAGGCGTTAGACTTCACTCCCCATGATCAGCCTGTTTACATTGATCTGAAGCTCGACATGAAGCTGGAGAAAAAGGTAACAGCACGAACGCAGAGGCTTCGCTCCTCAGGCTTGTTGGTGAATCACATTTCAAACTCAGTGATGTTTGTCATCCATTAAAGTCATGTGCGGGACAAAGGACTTATGTTAAGGTGCGAGCCATATTGTCTTCAAAGTGGTACACTTTAGTAATAAATGATGACAATAAATGAAAATTATTGGACTAGACAAAACAGCAACAGCATCACAGACCGCAGCCTCTGTACTGACCATACCTCACATATACATGTCCCTCCGTACAGTCCACACCTCTTCATTGCAGTTCACTCACTGAAGCTTCAAGAGGGAGGAATTGTTGTGCCAGTATTTTATGGGGTGTACTGATGTCCGTCAGTCATGAGGTGCATTTTGGTGAAATAGCTAAGCCCTCACAACTTTATGGCAAAGAATTTCCAGTTATATCCTGAAAAAGTAGCTGGCTCCTCAGACAAGACAGCAGCAGATTTAATAATTGATGGCTATGATTGATTTTCCTCCTTCTCTTAGGTTTTCTCACACACCTTTTATTTGTTTGTTGTAAATATTAATGTTCCTTTTTCTATTATTAATCTATCATTGTCCTTCTCAGAAAAAGGTCGACTCCTTCATCAGCACCGTACACCTGCCTCACCGCTTCACGACAGCGCTGAATAAAGTTTTGGTCTTCACTGAGGTAAAAAAACTTTTCTGCCACATCAGCCTCACTGAATCTAAATTTCACTGCCAATGGATTGTCTGGCGATGATGAATGGTTTTAATATTGTGCGAGCTTGATTTAGATGTGTGGCAGCACCTTTTAATTTGTCACCCTGCTTGTCTGGGACAAATGGGCGATGGTGGCGGTGGTTTAGATCAGAGTGAGCCACACTACACGCAGGATTTGATTAATATTCCTGATGAGCAGTGCAGGTAGTGGGTTGTGACTTTTTAACCACCATAATGAATGACGCCGTTGGGGTCTGCCAGACTATGACACACCTGAATTCCATTTACATGGGCATCATGGCCTCCGTTTTTCTCTGCAGGATGCTAATCAAGTCAAAGTTGCTCTGGAGAACGGGGCTGATCTTGCTGGAGGAGCAGAGCTGGTTCAGCGGGTGAGTTACATGAAGCTACATCACCTTTCACATTTTCCTCAGACTTCGAATGTAAGAACTTTTGTTTATTTTGGCAGATTTGATGTCAGATGAACAAATAGAAACTTTTTGCATCACAGAAACTGGTTTTGTCTGTTTTGATTTTTTTTCAAATTGTTGTTGAAAAAAAAATTGTGTTGTTGTGTAATTTCAAGGTTTTAGTTCTTTTGTGGAGAACCGTTCCTGTAAAGCTGTCTCCATTCAAATAATTGACATAATAACAAAAATCAGGAAAGGATCAGGAACAGGGTGGAAAAATTAAATTCAATATGTGTATATACATATCAGCGATGGCCCGTAAGTTTTTCAACATACATTTGCTCAGTCTTTGTCTCTGACGAATGACTATAATTTTATGTTTTTCCAGATCTTGGACGACGAGATCTCTGCAGACTTCTACATAGCAGTTCCAGATATTCTGCCAAAGCTAACGCCACTGAAAAACAAGCTGAGGAAGAAGTTTCCAAAGAGCAACAGAGGTGAGTGTACAAACAACAGTTGTCAGGGTTGAAAACCTGCTTTAATTCATAACAGTAAAACCTACTTTTGTGTCCGTACGTGGTGATAACTCCAGGTCTAATGTTTCCCCTGTTTGTCCCTGTGACCCTCAGGCTCAGTGGGGATTCACATTCCCAAGATGGTGAATTTGTTTAAAACGGGTCTGGAGTACATGGTGGAGAGAGACTGCTACGTCAGGACTCAGATAGCTACGGTACGTCTTAACATTACAGAGCTGCGTTAAGTTAATTAATGTCCTCAAATGATTGTGATATGAAAATGCTGTTGTCACCAACCCAAAAGTTCATGCATTTTTTTTCTTTTTATATAAATATCTCAGAAATTTCCCCCCCGAATCAGTGTGGAGTTTCTTTTTCTTTCTTTCTGTCAACAACTACTTTCACTCTTTCAGGAAAAGGAGACTTAAATAATCAATGTTTAAGTAAAGAACATAATCCTGATTTAAACAAATTTCTTTTCAGCAACAAGGATTGTGGGTATTTGTGGGCCTACGTAAATAGGAAGTACAGACATCACCTGAAGCACTTTTTGCACCTGTTTACAACCAGTCTTTGTCAGTGAATCATGACAATATATCATTTGTGTGTTTATCAGGTTCTCAGGGCTACTATCAAAATACAACTTCATACGAGGTTAATTTGAAGCCAGTTGCTTTTATATAAATTGCAGTAGCTTTAATAAGGTTTTCTCTCCTCCAGCTCAACATGCCAACAGAACACATCTTTGCCAACTTGCAGACGATCCTGACTGATGTTTGCTCCCACAGACCTGCTGACATGGGTACGTTAAAAAAACAACAGTCACCACAGCTCACAGACTGATTCGGCGTCACTGCTCCTCAGTAAAACAACACACCGTACACCTCGCTGAGCATTTGTACTTTTATCATATAGTTACATGCAGTTATTAGACTGTTTTCACAAGTACAGTAACAGGTTTTTTTTTTTAAAAATTGATAACAACAAGTCATGTTTTCATCCACATGTAGCAGGAAAGACGGGATAATTACGGTAGACCCATCACAATGAATTATATCTCCTCTAAACTTTACTCAGGATTAAGATTTGTTCTACTAATGTTTTTAATTTATTTTCAATTTTGACACTGTTTAGTGAATGTATGAATAATTTACTAATGAATAACAGGCCGTTGTTAAAATTCAGTTATGATGTCTGATGTTAGTTACTTAATAAAATCAAAGTGTCTATTGAATTTGGAATCTGGGTGAAGCATAAAAGCATAAAGTTACTGAATTTACAGAATAGTTGAGGACTGGTCCATTAAAACACAGATTGAAAATGACCAGTTTGCCCCGTTGAGGCTGTTGATTATATGAAGTGAACGAAGAGTCGTTGTTCTTCTCACTTCGCTTTCTCTACTTTCTGTTCAGTAATAATAAAGATGCTGAGGCTAATCATCAACTAATGAATCCTCATTAAGGCGAGAGGCTTGAATGAGCTCAAATATAATTGATTCCGAGCTGGGTAAAAATAAAACTTTGTTATCTGAGCCTCTGCTGGAGTAAACCTGGAACTTCTCATATGCAGAACTTTTAAAGTAGGACCTGCATCACAAGGTGTATGTCCTACTTACTGTTCGTTTTATTCAGGTAAGAGCAGGACGTTGGCGATTAAAGAAGAGGAAATAATGGTTATAGTCTAATGACAATCCCTGTGGAGAACTGCAGAAACCGTCGTCTGCTCTGTGGTGCCTGAGCAGAACGTCTCACTCTGTGTCTCGTTCAGCGTTGTGCTGTCTGAGTGACCACAGCTTTACTCTGAGTGCACGGTCATGCGGTCACAGCTGTTTCTCTAGATATTCAAATACCTTTGCTTCCAGTAGTTAAAGACCAGAAGGGTTGAATATGTTACAAAAACAGGCTGATGCGCTGATTTGGTTTATTTTTTAAAGAGACATTAGACACGCTTGTTTCTGTGTGGGCAGAAACAAGACAACACAAATAAATCTGAGACAACATGGAAATGCGATGTGTGGGTGAGGGAAAGTAAAATCCCCTGCGGGCTGAGAAGGAATTATTCATCACAAAGTGTGTGCTGATAAATAGAAAGCATATTGCTGAAAACGGCAGAAACCAGAGGACGTGGTGCATGAATTATTATTCATAAGTAAAGGTTAGAGATGAAGACAGGCAGTGGAGAAGAAGAGACGGAGCGTGTAGCTGTTTCTTGTTCCACCTTCTGTTTTCATCACATCAAACTGAGTATCTTAGCGATGACACTGTTTTTCTTCTCTCTTCGTCTCTGCCTCCTTTCAGGACCTTTCATCGAGCGAGCCATCATCGCCAGTCACAGCAGCGAGGCTCTGTGGTTCAGGAGCGAAGACGTTTTACCGAAACCAGAAGAGACGGAGGACAAATGAGACGTGGGTCCGATTGTATGTTGTACAGTGTACTGATTGGTAATCAGTGAATAATTAAAGATCTGGCCTCACACCTTCTCGTTTAACAACAAACACGTGTAAATCCCAGCAGCTTCATCAGGAATGAGATGAAACCATAAACCAGGAGACGTGTGTACTACTAATATCTGAACACCAGGAGGCAGTGTTGACCTAATTGGTCCTGCTGACCACTGTGGAAATTAATTGAAATCTTCCTTCAGCCTGTTGCAACAGCTGGTCTGTGCCCACATACATCATCCTGCATCAGTCGCCATGTTTGCCGATATCTTAAAGATGATGAATTATGCATGGATCCTTATCCTTCCACCTCTGCTGCAGTGAACGTGTCAACAAAGGCCCACGATTCAATAAAACCAAACGAGCTTTTAAAATCAACCTGGAGACGTTTCTTTAGTTCACTGATTGACTGACTGAGGGGGTAAAAAAAATCATTATTTCTGTTCGTGCTAATTTCTGTTCCAGGCAGCACCAGCTGTGTGTGACGCACTGTGAGCGTCTGGAAAAGTTAGCGCAGGACTTTGAAGTCCCAGAACCCCAGTGAGAGTGTGTGGGAGCTGCACTGCCTCAACCAATTAAACATCCGTCCTCTGCTGCTGTGCAGGTTGATGTTCAGTCTAATGTGGAGATAAGTGGTGGCGTTTACAGGTTCCTGTGAGCTGGAGCTTTTATTGGTCCCTGTGGGGGAGATCAGACTGTCACAGCAGCTGATGTAAGAGGATCCAGGAGAGAGACTTCAGTGTGTTGGAAATAATGAAAATAATGAGTCTGAATTCAGCAGGTACCTCAGAAATGTCTGCGATGAGATGTTTAACCCTCGCTCGCCCGTGCTAGCAAACTCTAACATCAACCCCGGGCATGAAAGCCAAAGCTGCAGGGCCCCAAGGGTCCAAACAGAACATGCACCAGAGGAGAAGCAAAGCTCCCTCAGTGAGAAACAGATCTGCTATAGTTAATGGATCCATAGAGAACAGTGCTGATTATTCCTGGTCCTGGTCATGTTGGAGGTTTTCTGACGACAGACTGAAGCTCAGGCTTCATCCAAACATTGGAATCTTGCGCCGTGTCCCCGACTGGGGGTTATTAATAGTTGCAGGGTGCAGACAGCGGCGGTGGAAGCGGCAGCAGCAGAAATGGAGCCGGTTCAAAGGGAAAACTGACTCTGATCCCGGTTTCTGGCAGAGGACAAAGGGGCTGAGCGGAGATCAGGTTACTGCCATGTGACACTGAGGAATCTCAGCCCTGCACGGCCTCTGATTAAACATTACACGCACAGACAGGCCGAGCTGCAGACGCAGCGATAACAACAATAAGACTGGTAATAGCCCTCAGTTATCGTACAGGCAACAGCTGGATTAAACACTCATCAGGTATTAGAGACTAAAAATAAATCCCACTGGAAAACATGGTCCAATAGTTCACAACTAGAAAACAAACCTGCCATTAATACACAACGAATACTGTATCTGTCACCTGTGAGCATGGTAACAATGATAAAACCACACTGCTTTATACCAGCACTGAGGTCAACTATGTTAAATCACTGTTTTTAAACTTATAAGTGTGTGTGTGTGTATATATATATACTATATGTGTATATATATATATATGTGTGTGTGTGTATGTTTGTAGTGTAATGTTATGCTATATGAAGTCACACTAGTCCCTCTGAGACTGCTAAAGTGACAGCAGTACAACATATACATACATTGTTTTACTACTAAAATACCTTTACACATTATATTACTGCAACAACAACAACAACAACAACAACATGGTTGTAATAATCCAAAACCTAAGTTTTATTTATTCTATTACACAGGCACTTCCTGTTAGAAGACTGCATAATAACTTTACATGTCATGTACTCATGTACTGTACAGAACCGTGATGGTGGAGTGATGGGGACACAGGTCCGATCAGGTGCTGCTCTACCTGGGAGGGGGAGGAGGGCGGGAGGGGCGTGTTTGTGTGTGTGTGTGTGTGTGTGTGTGTAGAGGGGGGGACTGGGGGGGGGGGGGGGGGGGGGGGGGGGGGGGGGGGGGGGGGGGGTGGAGCTCGGTCGGAGGTGAGTTCAAACTGAAGCGCAGCAACTGGCTCCTCGTGTCCGCCTCTCCGTCATGTGTGTCCGCCTGTAGCCGCCGCTGCTGCCGGAGACACTTCACCTCCGCACGTCCTCAGACTCACTGCTCTCCTCCAGCGGCCGGAGCTCACTCCTCCAGCGGCCGGAGCTCGCGCAGCAGCGGGCGGCGGAGCAGCGCAGACTGAGCGGGGAGCGGGAGGAGCAGACGCCGCTTCTCCGCTCCGCTTCTTCCCGGCTCTTCCGCCCGGAATGTCGGGACACGGGAGGCTGCAGCTGCGTTAGAGAGTTCCAGAGAGCGGGAACCGGAGCGGGGTCGGATTGAGAGCAGAAGCCGGAGCGGGGTCGGATTAAAGGCGCCTGCTGGCTGCGACCATGGCCGGATGGTGGATGGTGTTTGTCGGCGCTGTGGCCGGGATCCTCTCCGCCCCGCGGCCGGACTTCACTCCTCCAGCGGCCGCAGCTCACTCCTCCAGCGGCCAGACTTCACTCCTCCAGCGGCCGGAGCTCACTCCTCCAGCGGCCGGAGCTCACTCCTCCAGCGGCCGGAGCTCACTCCTCCAGCGGCCGGAGCTCGCGCAGCAGCGGGCGGCGGAGCAGCGCAGACTGAGCGGGGAGCGGGAGGAGCAGACGCCGCTTCTCCGCTCCGCTTCTTCCCGGCTCTTGCGCCCGGAATGTCGGGACACGGGAGGCTGCAGCTGCGTTAGAGAGTTCCAGAGAGCGGGAACCGGAGCGGGGTCGGATTGAGAGCAGAAGCCGGAGCGGGGTCGGATTAAAGGCGCCTGCTGGCTGCGACCATGGCCGGATGGTGGATGGTGTTTGTCGGCGCTGTGGCCGGGATCCTCTCCGCCCCCCCGGACACACACGGTGAGTATTCCGGCTGTGTGGGTCAGGGGTCATCAGAGGTTATCATCAGGCTCAGACATATGAACAATCACAGTCACCTGGTGACTCATCCAGGCTCCAGTCAGTACACACCGCACTGCAGCTCCCTCAGGGCCCCCGAGGGGCCCGGGACCCCGCTGAGGGCCCCCGAGGTTTGTCTGTTTGTCTGGATGAGACAGATGTTGAATGTTATAGTATGTGTGTTTTCTATGTTCCACATACATTAATTGGTCTAATAATAATAACAATAATGGTAATAATAACAACAATAATGATGATGATGATGATAATAATGATAATAATAATAATAAATGTCAGGATGGAGTGTTTATGAAGCGGCGACAGCAGCATCAGCTGTGTATGAACGACTTTGCAGATCTGACTCATCAGGAACCGTTTGATTTGCTAACGAACAGGACTGTTCTGAGTGTGAGTGTGAATAAGGTCAGGGTGTGACCTCTGTGACCTCCTCTGTGACCTGCTCTGTGAGCGAGGCCGTGGTGTGTGTGATGGCGAATAAATCATCATACAGACGTGGGAAATCAGCTTCACTTCCCCCAAACGTCCAGACGCGTCTGTCTGAGATGGATCCAGCGTATGGCCTCGCCGCTGCATCACGTCCAGCAGGTCTTCCCATGGTTCCATCAGTGGAGCTCATAGCGCGCTGCCATGTGAGACTGGCTTCAGACGGGTTATCGTCCTCTCTCCATCTCCCATCTCGGCCGGAGTCCAAACTGCTTGGCAGCGCTCGCCTCAATTAAAAACTCAGACTCTCATGAAGAAGGCTGCTCCTTGGCAGGTCGACGCCGGCGAGCGGAGCGGCGGGGTGAAAGGTCGCTGGCAGTAAGCGTCCCAGGTTGGACGCTGAGACGAGGAGAGACGTTTCTGACTCCATCACAGTTTATGAGTTTGTGCTGAGTTAGCATCAGACAGTGGATCAGTGGATCTGAGTGATGAGAAGCTCTGTCCACGGCCTCTCATGATTATGATTCTAGATGTAAACGTGTATCATTGTTATGTCAAGATCAATATTTCATCAGGGTCTGCAGCTATAACATCATCACACAGTTAGCAGAGCCCTGGTGGAAATCAGGATCTGAAGAATGGTCTTATGAAAAGTGTCTTTGAGTGTCTCCTCCTGCCGGGGAGACGTTTGTCTCTGGGCCACAGAGACTTAGTTGTCCACTTTCAGACTCGCCGGGGGGCGGGGGGTGGGGGTGGGGGTGGGGGGATTGATTCTGATCTGCCGTCTGACCTCAGTGTCTGCAGGAATTAAACCTCCAGTTTTACATAATCCCCGAGAATGAAAAAGCTCCGTGTGACATGTCGACACCAGAGGTGCGATCGTGACTGGACTCGGTAACGCCGATGCTAACGTTGTCTTCTCTGTCTCGTCCTAGGAGCCTGTGTCTACGAGGGATTTCTGCACGCGGTAGGTGAACCTGCCTTTATTTATCCCTCTGCTCGCACAGTTTGGACCTGGTGCTCATGTATTATTCAGAGAGACGTCACCAGGTCACTGTGTGTGTGTGTGTGTGTGTGTGTGTGTGTGTGTGTGTGTGTGTGTGTGGCGAGGTGAGGCCAGGTGAGGTGAGGTGTGTGTACCATCAGTGGATGTTGTCTGAGATGCAGCTGAGAAGATGTGTCTCATCTATAAAACATGCTGGACACTGACTTTGTGGTTGATCATGGCCGTGAGAGAACATGATGTTTTCTTTCAAGCTGCACAGCGGAAGAAAACTTTTAAAGGAACAGAACGTTGACCGTTTATTTTCTGTCGAGAACATAATATCCAGAGACGATGAACAGAACTTTATCCTGACAGTGACATTAGAGATGTGCAGTATTATCGGCCGATATTGGTGTGATGTATAGTTTTGGAGATACTTTTGTTTTGTTTTGTTTACTTTTGTTTGTTTACCTGAAATGATTTAGTTTTTTTGGCTGGGTGGGGGGGCTGCATATATCGGTATCAGTTGATATTAGTATCGGAAATTGGACAATATCGGTATATCGGATATTGGTAAAAAAAAAAAAAGCCAATATCAAACATCCCTAAGTGACACCTGTCATCTGTTGTCGTGACGATCTTCAGTAGTCATGATTCTGTTGTCTTTGTCTTCAACCCGGGCAAACATGAGTCATGAAATCTGCTGCTGCACGTTAGAAAAACACCACTTGTGTCTCGCAACAACCAGTAATCTCTGTTAAAAAGCCTTAAACGCAGTTCCCGGGGCGGAATGAAGACAAACTCCTGCTTGGCGTTCCGCTGTGTCATCAGCATAATTACAGTAAAGCCTGGAACAGCGAGCAATAACATACCTCCAATCCTGTAAACGCTCGGGAACACATCCTGCCCCCAGCTCCGACTTTTCCCCTTCGCTTTGAAGGGGGATCGTTTTCGGAGCGAGGACGTAAAGACAGAAGGCGAGTCGGTGTTTTAGGACGGAGGAGGGGGGGGTGATGAAAGGAAAGGACGAGAAGAAGGAGGAGGGGGGGGGTTGTGGGAAAAGGGAGAAGGAGCGGAGACAGGTGGGACGTCCCGGCATGTTTGGACACAGTTGGGAAAAGGCCCCTCTGGAGTTCAAAGTGAAGAACCTCCCTCCAACACCTGGAGCGATGGGCAGATTGGGACAAATGGGGGAAAAGAAAAGGGGATTAAAGTGCAGCTTCTGGGTGGTTTGAGTCTCAGGTGGAAAATAATCACGGGAGCATAAAAAAAACATTCTTGTCACACACAATCAGCTTCCTCGTTCTTCTCCGTGATTGGATTTGCTCAGCTTGATCTACACCGACAATAACTCCTCCATGAACCAGGAACAACCAGCGTTCCCATCGTCCCTCACAAAACAACCAGCGTTCCCATCATCCCTCACAAAACAACCAGCGTTCCCATCGTCCCTCACAAAACAACCAGCGTTCCCATCGTTCCCCACAAAACAACCAGCGTTCCCATCATCCCTCACAAAACAACCAGCGTTCCCATCGTCCCTCACAAAACAACCAGCGTTCCCATCATCCCTCACAAAACAACCAGCGTTCCCATCGTTCCCCACAAAACAACCAGCGTTCCCATCATCCCTCACAAAACAACCAGCGTCCCCCACAAGTTGTGGAGAAACGTTTGCATGTTTGAGGAAACACGACCGGAGCCGTTTTATTTAATCGTGATTCATTTTGTTGATGATGATGATGTCAGTGGTGATGATGATGATGATGGTGATGATGATGATGATGATGGTGTCAGTGGTGATGATGATGATGTCGGTGATGATGATGATGATGGTGTCAGTGGTGGTGATGATGATGTCGGTGGTGATGATGATGATGATGGTGTCAGTGGTGGTGATGATGATGTCGGTGGTGATGATGATGATGATGGTGGTGATGATGATGATGTCAGTGGTGATGATGATGTCGGTGGTGATGGTGATGATGATGATGGTGGTGATGATGATGATGTCAGTGGTGATGATGGTGTCAGTGGTGGTGATGATGATGATGATGGTGGTGATGATGATGATGTCAGTGGTGATGATGATGTCAGTGGTGATGATGATGTCGGTGGTGATGGTGATGATGATGATGTCGGTGATGATGATGATGATGGTGTCAGTGGTGATGATGATGATGATGTCAGTGGTGATGATGATGTCGGTGGTGATGATGTCATCGCAGTCACTTGCAGTTCTACCTGAGTGTGTGTCGTATATAAAACAGATGCCTGCTCTTACTTTTCACCGTTGCTGTTCATCCATTCATGGTTTCCTGCGACTAATTAACCGACTGCAGAGCAGAACCGTCTTCCTGTTTACACTGGCGTCCAGATGAATGGTCATGTGACCTATCAGTGTTTTCTTCAGTGAGTGACCTGCTGGTAAAGACAGAAGGCGAGTCGGTGTTTTAGGACGGAGGGGGGGGGGTGATGAAAGGAAAGGACGAGAAGAAGGAGGAGGGGGGGGTGTGGGAAAAGGGAGAAGGAGCGGAGACAGGTGGGACGTCCCGGCATGTTTGGACACAGTTGGGAAAAGGCCCCTCTGGAGTTCAAAGTGAAGAACCTCCCTCCAACACCTGGAGCGATGGGCAGATTGGGACAAATGGGGGAAAAGAAAAGGGGATTAAAGTGCAGCTTCTGGGTGGTTTGAGTCTGAGGTGGAAAATAATCACGGCAGCATAAAAAAAACATTCTTGTCACACACAATCAGCTTCCTCGTTCTTCTCCGTGATAGGATTTGCTCAGCTTGATCTACACCGACAATAACTCCTCCATGAACCAGGAACAACCAGCGTTCCCATCATCCCTCACAAAACAACCAGCGTTCCCATCGTCCCTCACAAAACAACCAGCGTTCCCATCGTCCCTCACAAAACAACCAGCGTTCCCATCGTTCCCCACAAAACAACCAGCGTTCCCATCGTTCCCCACAAGTTGTGGAGAAATGTTTGCGTGTTTGTGGAAACACGACCGTTTTATTTAATCGTGATTCATTTTGTTGATGATGATGATGATGGTGTCAGTGGTGATGGTGATGTCGTTGATGATGATGATGATGGTGTCAGTGGTGATGGTGATGTCGTTGATGATGATGATGATGGTGTCAGTGGTGATGATGATGATGTCGGTGGTGATGATGATGTCAGTGGTGATGATGATGATGGTGGTGATGATGATGATGGTGGTGATGATGATGATGATGGTGTCAGTGGTGATGATGATGATGTCGGTGGTGATGATGATGTCAGTGGTGATGATGATGATGGTGGTGATGATGATGATGGTGGTGATGGTGATGTCGGTGGTGATGATGATGATGGTTGTGATGGTGATGTCGGTGTTGATGATGATGATGTCGGTGTTGATGATGATGATGTCAGTGGTGGTGATGATGATGTCAGTGGTGATGATGATGATGTCGGTGGTGATGATGATGATGTCGTTGGTGGTGATGATGATGTCGTTGGTGGTGATGATGATGATGATGTTGGTGATGATGATGTCGGTGGTGATGGTGATGATGATGTCGTTGGTGATGATGTCATCGCAGTCACTTGCAGTTCTACCTGAGTGTGTGTCGTATATATAACAGATGCCTGCTCTTACTTTTCAACGTTCCTGTTCATCCGTTCATTGTTTCCTGCGACTAATTAACCGACTGCAGAGCAGAACCGTCTTCCTGTTTACACTGGCGTCCAGATGAATGGTCATGTGACCTATCAGTGTTTTCTTCAGTGAGTGACCTGCTGCGGTCTGTGGATGAACATTAACCAGGCATCCACAGTGCACGTTAGTGTTTCATGACCTGGAGGACACAGCCTGAATCAAACAGAACAACCCGAGATGCTCTTGACACACAACTGTGTGGGAAATCAGACAGTAACACAAAGACACAAAGACACAAAGACACAAAGACACAAAGAGTCAGAGTCTCATCGCTCAGCAGTCAGGTCGTTAAACGTTTAGGTCATCGATCAGGCGTGAAGAGGACGTCAGGCAGCAGCTGCTCTGCTGGAAACACTGCCTGTTGTTATCATATTCACTCGGCGTCTCCAACAGCCGGAGCAGTTTTCATCTGTGTGCGGTTTCTATGGCGATGCGATTCTCCGAGCTGGAAGAAACAGACTCTGCAAAGACGAAACTTTTGTTTATGTGAAACGGTCAGACTTTAATTATAAAAGCTTCGTTTGCTCCTCAGAAGCCATTTGACAGATGTCAGTTTATATGTGTGTGTGTGTGTGTGTGTGTGTATATGTATATATACATACACTGTACATGTACTGTACATATATAGTATACACACACACACACTATATGTACAGTACATATAGTGTGTATATATATATATATGGATAAAGTTCCACGTCGGCACTCAGCTCCGTGCTGTAACCTGATGAGGCCCATCTGACCCGCAGATCCCGGATCGTCCGCTCTGACGTGACCCCGCCCTCAGGTCGTCGTAAACATCCTGATCCTGTCGGCTCATTCATCTCCGACGTTCACGTCATGTCAGAGGAGGAAAGATCATTAAACATCAGTTTATAAAGATCACATCCCAACGCCATCAAAACCTTTTCAGATTCACGTTTGTCTAATGTTCAGGACACATGAATGAGCCACAGTCGGTTGATGAGTTTATGAGTTTATGAGTTTATGAGTTTGTGTGTTTGTGTGTTATGAAGCAGAGGACGTAGATTACTGCAGATATAGATAATCCCTGCATTCTTTTCAGCGTGCCCGCGTGTTTCCAGCACCACGCTGCTCACACATGGCACGTTGCCGTAGTGCCGGTCAGCAGGGCGCCGCAACACGCAGCACCAAGTCCAAATATATCGCCTGACCCTCAAGGCTGGAATTCCTGGCATTACAAGCCGCTGTTCCAGTGGGAATCATAACGCGGGGCACGTTGTGAATAGCTCCATTAGCACAGACGTCTGGGCACATCGTCAGTTCCACTCACTGCTCATGCATAGGAATGACAGGTAATGGAATCCAGCCGAGTTGTTCAGATGTTACATGTTTATCGGCTGGAGGCCTGTTCCAGTCACTGTGGGCTGTTTGACCTCAGCAGGTCTCATGGAGAAGGTTTACTTGATGCATCCTGGATCCCGATTTCTCCCACATCATCTCAACTTCAGACCCAGAACACCCCGTTCCTCTCCATTAATCCCATGGAAGAGGTTCTTCCAGCTTCTGAGACGGGACGTTTTCCTGACATCACGAAGAAACAGTGGCCCAAGACAGACAGAAATAGACCTTCTGAAGACTGGATCCATGGCTCTTCCACCTCTGAATTATTAAACAGCTGGAGGCTGTGAAGCGCCGACACCAGCTGCTCCATTCCAGACGCTTTTAAAGCTAAACTGCTTCTTGCATCTTCAATCTCTTTGTAGTTTAGAGCCTGAGCAGCAGATTCCCGTTATCATCATGGCTCAGTGTTCAGTGAGGAGCCACAGGTCATAATATCCAGACATTTATGATAACAAACCAACATATATATGTGTGTGTGTGTGTGTGTGTGTATACACTGTATATTTAGGGATGTTCAATATTGCCTTTTTTACCGATATACCGATATTGTCCAACTATTAATTTCCCATATCGATATCAACCGATACCGATATATACAGGGTCCCCCCCCTAAAAACAAAATAACTTCAGTTAAACAAAAGTAAACAAAACAAAACAAACGTATCTCAAAAACTATGCATCACATCTCTCATGTCATAAGTAGCTGAAGAGTTTGATGTGCATGTTGTGCAAAAGTTATTAAAAAGTAACGTAAAGTAAAAGCTGATGCAGATAATTTCCGATATTACATTTGAATGCCAATATCGGCCGATAATATCGGACATCTGTAATATATACACGTTGTTTGTTCCTCGGAAACACGACTGTACCTGCTTTAGATTCAGGAAGTCTCAGGAGCCCACCTTCACATCACATGTCTGCTACAGGGCGAGTGGGGGGGGGGGGTGATCCAGGAAGTCCAGTTTGATTCATGTGTCCATGAGTTAAAAGAGACGGTGAACCTACAGATACAATGTTTCTATCTCAGGTGACAGGAGAGAATATCGCTGTGGATACTTCCTGTTTCTGTGTTTGGACGCCTCCCGCCGCTGGAGCTCAGCTGTTTTCCCCAGCAGCTCTGTGCAGAGCTGTGGAGTGGTAAAGTGGTAAAGTGGTAAAGTGGTGCAGTCGCTGGGCTAATGGGCTGCTGCTCCTCCCCCGACCCTGCGGGCCGTCCGGTGGCAGCTCTGACAGTTTCATTGCAGAGGCTCTGGGAGGTTGTCGGCCTTTTGTCTCTCACTTCATTCAGCGTGTTTGATTCCCAGCTCGCCGTTCAATCTTATCTGTAGAAACAAGCACATGGCCCCCGGAGCTCTGGTTTGTCTGAGCCTGCAGGCTCTGAGAGCCACAAGTGTTTGGACAGAGGAACCTTCAGCCAAAGCTGATCTTTTATGTCCACACACACACACACGCTGCAGGTCCCCACAATGCTCCTCCGCCAGTCACCTCCCTGTGGCTCCACCGCCGCTTTGTCTCCTGAACGCAGAAAGATGAATGAGAACATCTTCAGGGACGACGGCTTTAAAAAATGCATTCTTTTGTCCGTGAGAGATCTACTGGAGGAACTGAAAGAGCCGTGAAGAAAGAGGTGCACCATCGGGAGGTCGTCTGGTTTTGGAGAAACGTGCTGATAGTTCTAAGTTATCAAAATTAAACTCATTCCATTAGAAGTAATAAAAAAAAACACACAACACAAAACAAAACAAAAGCAGTGTGTAGAATGTTTTCAGTATTCGCAGTCGTGCTTGTGTCTGTGATGAATCTTTTAGCTCAGTGTTTGGTCTCCACCACCGTCCTGAGGAATGTTCACCAGCTGATCTCACACACCCTCGTTCTACTTTCACCAGAACCAGGTTCTGACCTGGTTTTCCATTCAGAGATTCACAGTGACTCCACCTTCTTCAGCCACAGGCCACTCACCTCCTCCTCCACCTGAGAGTGGCCGTTCTCTCTCTCTCTCTCTCTCTCTCTCTCTCTCTCTGTCTCTCTCCCTCTCTCCGCTGTGTCAGAACGACCTTTGGCCTCTGGTTAGAGAAGGAACCTGCCTCATCTTGTTTTATCACAGGCTGGTTTGAGGTGAAGACTAAAAGCTTCTGTCCCTTTGTTTTCCCTGTGAAAGGAACTTGGTTGACAGATAAACATAGTGTGTGTGTGTGTGTGTGTGTGTGTGTGTGTGTCTGCTCCGGCGGTGTGAATGGAAACTGTGGAGATCAGGTACATACAGAATGACTCCAGAACAACCATTTGTTTTCCTGCATCGATTCCCTGAGTGAACAGGCGGCGACACCGTGTGTGACCCCGGTTGCCGGGGGTTTATTGTGTCGCCGCGGTGCGAGTGAACGAATGGCGCGTGACGTTAAACGTTTATTTTAACTGTCGCCTCGTTGACTTGACGACGCGGCTCTTTTGTCTCGCCATTATCTGCGCTTGTAAAGAGCGGGAGATTATTGCCTGGGAATAAATAGGCATTTTTGAAATTCCAGTGAGAGGAGCTCAGCTCCGAGTGTCGTTTGAGGAGCGTGACGTGTAAACGTCTGACTGTTTGTTTCAACATGGACGCATGTGGTTGTGACGATTCGACCATGATCTCGCAGCTTTGATATAATCAGTGAAAGTTTCATTGCCAGAGTTCTTTTTTTCCTGCTTGTTGCCCCGGTGACATATGTTTGAATCAGCTGTTCAGCTGGGTGACCCCTCAAACGTTACCAGACGATGGTTTTCGTTTGCGGGCCGTGATCAGTTTTTGTTTTTCCTTTTTTGTCCCGTGTCAGCACATTATTCCGGAGCAGTCGTGTGGCGTCGGGGGTCGGTGACGATGTCTGCACACAGAGTTTTCATCTGAATAATCAAACTGATGTTGATTCTGATGGAGTGTGTAGAATGAAATGGGCAGGAGGGGGCGTCGGGGCTCAGCTGTGTCCTCATGATGGCCGTCCTGGATCAGTTCATACGTCCTGCACGACAGTGAACCATGGCCGTGTTGTCAGGTTGTGAAAGGTCAGCAGGTCAAACCTGCTGGTGCAGATCAGGTCGAAGCAGCGTTCATCTCGACGACCTGATGCTGAAGTCTGAGGGAGAAATCCAGGGCGGCGCTATTCCTCGGAAACGCCACCGATAAGACAGGAGGGACAATAATAGAAGGCAGTTACTGTCAGGCAGTGACCCAGGCCTCCCACGTCTGAGCACAGCAACACGGGCGTCCTTTATCCTGTCTGCTGGAAATAGCACATGGCCTGCAGTGTCTCCTGCTCCGTGTTGGACCTGAGCGGCGCCTGGAGCCTGGGGACGGGTGGAGAAAGGTAAACACAGTCTCACGCCTCCCCGTCCTCCTCTTCTCCTCCGCTCCCCGGCCCAGAGGCCCAGTAATCGTTAATCTAGTGCGTAAACAGAGCCACAGCGTCCCGGAGCGAGATCCCTCCTCCTCATCTCCCTCACCTCCATGATTCAGGTCTCCTCGTCCTCCTCGTCCTCCTCCTCGTCCTCCTCGTCCTCCTCGTCCTCCTCGTCCTCCTCGTCCTCCACCCACGCTTTTCACCAGCCACAACAAAGGTGGGAAGGATGTTGGTTTAAGAAAAATCAATGTGCATAACAACTCGTGTTAAGGAGTTGAATGAATTTACATCAGCGGACGGAGAGCGAGAGACAAAATAAGAACAACAGTGCCTGTGTGTAAATGTCAAAGATTCACAGTGTAGACAAAACTACACTTTCTGTGCGAGTGGCCATTAGTCCTGCCAGCGATAACAACAACAACAACAACAACAACAACAACAACTAACCCTAACCCTAACCCTAACAACAACAACAACAACAACAACAACAACAACAACAACAACAACTAACCCTAACCCTAACAACAACAATAATAATAATAATAATAATAATTATTATTATTATTGTTATTATTATTATTCTATTATTCTTATTACGAGGACAAACGGTGCACATATTGATCTGCAGGACGGTTTTTATTTTCTTTGTGTTTTTGTAATAATAATAATAATAATTATTGTTGTTGTTGTTATTATTATTATTATTAGTAGTATTATTGTTGTTGTTTTTGTTGTTGTTATTGTTATTATTCTATTATTCTTATTACGAGGACAAACGGTGCACATATTGATCTGCAGGACGGTTTTTATTTTCTTTGTGTGTTTGTAATAATAATAATAATAATAATTAGTAGTATTATTGTTGTTGTTGTTGTTATTGTTATTATTAGAGACGTCCAATATTATCGGCCCACATATATGGGTGTGTGTTGATTTTGGTTGATTTTGGTTGATTTGTCGCTCTGCTCCTGTGAAACACAGGTGCTGAGCTGTTCAGAGTCACGATGTGAGCCGTGCTGTTGTTGTGTGTCCAGGTCCAAGTGCGACTCAACATTTCTGTCTTCGGCTGTTGGCATGTGTGGACACGTTTGTGCGTCTGTGTACCAACACAAAGCTGAAGCAGCGTCGGTAAACGCTGGTCCAGGTTCTGACGCTTCAGCCTTTTTTTTTTGCTAAACTTCAAGATTTGAATCATCACATCTGCATTAAATGTGAGAAAATGTTAGAAATAACCCTTTATTTGCTCTGGGGCCCTCACGGCAGCATTGTGCTGACTCGGGATTTGTTTTCGTCGGCAGCAGTCGTCTCTTGTGGTTTGAGTAGAGACGCGTGCGTCGTCACGTTGGCATCGTCACACGGAGGCTGAATAATGTGGCGTCTCGTGGCGGCTGGCGTGCAGATACATGCAGCGTGGCGTCGTGTTGTGACCACAGAGGTTCTCAGCTCCTCAGTGTGGGAGTCTGGTGAACGACACTGTGCTGGGATCGGGCCCTCGCCATCATCTTTTACTCGTCAGCCCTCCCTCCCCCGTCTCCCTCCCCCGTCTCCCTCCCCTGTCTCCCACAGCAGCTTGACGACCGGCTCTTGTTGTGTTTCCTGAGGAATGTTGTCGTCTTTGTGAGTCTGTCTCCTGCCTCAGGTCTGCGTTGGCCGGTGGCCAGAAAGCGTCCGACTCTCCTGAGCCGTCTGATACCAACTCCAACCTCTGTGGAGTCATTTATTTTTATCTCAGTTCAAAATCTAATTTCATTCATTTTTTTGCCTTTGTGTTACTGTGGCTGGGCCTGAGAGCATCAGCGTGTCCTTTGTCCACTGCCTGAGGACAGGACTTGTCCTCAGGCTGCAGACCAACATCTGAACCTCCAGCCTCTGCTCCACTTCTGAAACATGAGTTTGATTTGAGAAACTCTGCCTCAAGTAGCAGAGAAGGTTTCTACCAGATCCATGTTGTGTCACCTGTAAGTGTCGCTGAAGGAGAACGAGGACAAACGGTGCACAAGCTAACGTCTCCTCGAATGCTAAACGCTCTTGAATTATTACAACTTTACATTCTTTGCTAATCGTTACATTGTCATTTCGACTCGTGCTCGTGTCGTGGTGAAATAACTCGTTACAGGATGAGGAGGCGTTCAGCTCGTACCCGCAGGTGTTTCACTGCAAACAGCCACTTTAAACCTCGCCGCTGCCGAGATCACCGCTCAGAGCGTCGCAGCCGAGGAGCCGAGGTTTAATGTCAGGCGTCGGCGCCGCCACGCAAACATCTGGTCCAGCTGTGTAAAAGGGCTTTAGACGACTCAGCTGTAATTTGTGAGGGAAGGAGAGACAAGGTAAAGGTAAAGACAAGGTGGTGCACGGCTTGGAAAGAGAAGAGAGAGGAGGTGGGGCTTCTCGTTATCTGTCATTAGTTGGCCCAACCATTCATCTCTCTGGCATGTGTGTGTGTGTGTGTGTGTGTGCGTGTGTGTGGGGGGGGTACTCAGGAGGTCTGTGTGTAACGCTGGTGGGAACGAGCTGTGTTTGTTGTAGACGCAGTGGGAGTGGGTTCAGATCTAAGGTCAGGTAGGTCAGAGGGCGGTGAGATGATGCGTGAGCTTCTCATCGTATCAATGAGGACAGGTATTGATCCTGCTGATAACAGGCTGAGCCAGAGGTTATTACAGGTCGTAATCAGGACCAGGTCGTTAACATGGCCACTCCTCTGACCCCTCTGACCCGTTCATGCTCATATCCGTCCTCACGGCGCCGGGCAGAAGCTGCTGATTGGTTCGTTTGTTTGTGCGTCTGTTTGATTGGATTGTTGAAGTTGTGTGCATCGGTTTTCTCAAACAGCTGCAGCTCAGGTCCCACGTAAACAACACGTTTACTCTCTCTCTCTCTCTCCCCCTGTCTCTCTCTCTCTCTCTGTCTCTCTCTCTCTCTCTCTCTCTCTCTGTCTCTCTCTCTCTCTCTCTCTCCCTCTGTCTGTCTGTCTGTCTGTCTCTCTGTCTCTCTCTCCCTCTCCCTCTCTCTCTCTCTCTCTCTCTCTCTGTCTGTCTGTCTCTCTCCCTCTTTGTCTCTCTCCCTCTCCCTCTGTCTGTCTCTCTCTCTCTCTGTCTCTCTCTGTCTCTCTCTCTCTCCCTCTGTCTGTCTGTCTCTCTCTCTCTCTCTGTCTCTCTCTCTCTCCCTCTGTCTCTCTCTCTCTCTCTCTCTCTCTCTCTCTCTCTTTGTCTCTCTCTCTCCCTCTGTCTGTCTCTTTTTCTCTCTCTCTCTCTCTCTCTCTTTGTCTCTCTATCTCCCTCTGTCTGTCTCTCTCTCCCTCCCTCTGTCTCTGTCTCTCTCTCTCTCTCTCTCTCTCTTCTCTCTCTCTCCCTGTCTCTCTCTCTCTCTCTCTCTGTCTCTCTCTCTCTCTGTCTCTCTCTCTCTCTCTCTCTCGGGTGAATCAGACGTCTTGTTTTGATATTTTTAATTTGATATTTTGATCTCAGATGAATGGTGAAGGAGGATGTTGACAGAAATGTGCGGTTGTGTAGTTGTGTAGTTGTTTACTGGGTCCGTTTATGAAAGAGAGCGATCAGCAGCTCTGATCATCACAACATCATCACAACATCACAACATCACAACATCATCACAACATCATCACAACATCACAACATCAGAAACAACATCAGAAACAACATCAGAAACAACATCAGAAACAACACAACGTAATGTTTATGTTAATGTTTGCGCCCTCAGGGAGTTTAGGAGTTGGATGTAATTTCTCTAAATCAATAAAAAGAAAGTGAAATAAAGAAACTGATTATAATTTAGCTTCGTCTATTAAATGACACCATTAAACTCATCTTCCTGGGCAGATTGTGATGTGTGTTTGTGTTTGCTGTGATATTTCCTCACGTCCCTGTTAAATCATCGATAAATGAATCTTAACTTGTGCGTTATTGCGTATCTTTGTCGTAGTTATATAATAATAATAGTGGTATATGGGATATCAGTAAAAAAGCATCCCTAGTTATTAAGGTTCTGATCCTGATCTGGGATCAGATTAGATGTAGATTAAGCCGTGATTGGATCAAGCTTCCGTCGTGAGCGAGTTCCTTGCAGGACGTCTGATGGAGACAGACCCCGCCCTCGGTTCTCGCAGCCCGATTCAGCTGTTCTCCCTCAGCTCTCAGCTCAGACCCCCCCCACCCTCCCCACCTCCCCACCTCCCCACCCCGCATTAGGACGACGACCTCTGTGACCTCTGGAAAGGCCAGTGCTGACACAGTCCAGCTCACACAAAAGGCCAATTGAATGGAACAGGTGGAAATGGGGCAGCAACAAAGGGAGAGGAGGGGGGAGAAGGGGGGGGGGGGGGGCCCTTGTGTTTTTTGGGGGGGGGGGGGGGGGGGGGGGGGCACTTGTTGTTTTCTTTTCACAGTGCTGTGGTCTTGTTAGGATGTCCAACCTGTGGCCCCGGGCCTCTTAAAGGGCCAACGCGTGGCACGTATGCGGCCACACAGACACTTATCTGGAATAATGAGTGAACCACGTGGACGACGTTTAATCAGCCATTGATCTGGTATTGATCAATAGCTGTGATTTATTAGCGCGGATAAACCTCAAAGGTTAAATTAACGCTGAGCGATTTCATGAAGCTGTTTTCATGTTGAACTCCGACACGCAAACAACAACACAACAGGAAGAAGATCTCGATAGAAGGAGCACGAAATTATTATTTAATTATTATTTTTTATTATTATTTAATTATTATTCAGATTGGATTTGTGTGTTTGCTGTTAACTGTTTTTTTAATACTCGTTTCGTCTAAATGCAGAATATAATGACTTTAAATTCATCTTACACAATGAATTTATTATTATTATTGTTATTATTGTTGTTGTTGTTGTTGTTGTTGTTTACAGACGAGCCTGTCTCTTTAAACTGATGTATGATGGATCAGGTTGTGTGTATATATATATATTTATATATATATGTATGTATATAATATACAGTATGTGTAGCTGTAACTGTAGAAAGTCCATTCAGCTCGAGGCTCCACCACCAGCAGCGCCTCAAACGCCTCACGTGTCAGTATGAGCGATGACAGTAGGGGGGGCTGCAGTATATGGAAATGCACCTGTGAATGATTACATTTTCTCTCCAAACGGAGACGTTTAAAACAGGTCACTGGCTTTTTCCTCTTTTGTCGTACAAAATGACTTTGATTTGAATCGGGTCTCCAGCGGCGCCGTCGACCCGGCAGCCTCGCCGCTCTGCTCTGGCCTCACGCCATCGTTAAATTCGTTTTTTAAACTGCCGCCGTGTGTTTTATGACGACTGATGCTGCCGGGGTATTTTCCTTTCAGCCCTTTAATTACACTTAGCTCGCTCTGGCGGGAATCACAGCGCCGCAGGGCAGGAAGTTTCTCAGCAGAGAGTTTAGACCGGGTTCTGATGATCTGATGAACCAGTCATGACCTGAGGCTGAAGCTCCTCCTGCACATGAACCTGCACATGAACCTGCAGAGCCTCAGGCCATTGGTTCCTTCTGTCGTCCTTTGTGTCCTGTGTGTCCTGTGTCCTGTGTCCTCTGTGTCCTCTGTGTCCTGTGTCCTCTGTGTCCTCTGTGTCCTCTGTGTCCTGTGTCCTGTGTCCTGTGGGTGGAGGGATTAGGGAAGTCAACCAGGCCTGAGCCTCGACCTGGAATGATGAATGGGGGAGGTGTGTGTGTGTGTGTGTGTGTGTGTGTGTGTGTGTGTGTGTGTGTGTGTGTGTGTGTTAGTGCTGCTCAGTCAAGTGAATTGAGGCGGGAGAACCTCCACCCCCCCACCCTCACCCCCCACACACACATCAGCTGTGTGTGGATGTCTCTCTCTTGTCCTCATCAGACAGAACTTCGTCTCTCGTCTGTCCCCTGACGTGACTCAGAGAGTTGTGTTTGGACTCTGGTGGACTGCTCCTTTAACGAAGCCAGATCACATCACACCACCACAAACCAAAGCCCACAATGTCACAGTGATTTTAAAAAAAACATACGACTGAAAGCAGGAAGCGAGGGAGAGGGAGGAGGAGACAAACTGTCCAGTGTCCGTCCTCGTGTCCCTCTGACGCGCGGTTGAGGACAGACGTCTGATTTAAGCACAGTGCAGTTTGTCTCTGTTTGTTTTTACCGTCTGGACGTTTCTGTCTCTCTGTGTCCGCCGTCCTCGTCTCCTCACGCCTAAACCTGTCAGGGCTGAATGTCACGGCGGCGTGACCTTCACACGCCTCATCAGGCTGAGACGGCCGCGCCGCGTCAGTGCAGTACATCAGCGGCGTGTCAGGGAGGAGGAGGAGGACGGAGGCGGGAAAGTCACAGGAAGGAGACGTACGAGCAGGTTTCCTGTTGAGCTGCTGATAGGATCCTACAGCGATCTCTCCTTACGTCCTTCTTTCCTCTCCTTATACACTCACCCTTCTTTTTCCTACTTTCGTTCCTACTGGTTTTTGTTTGTGTTTCCAGCGATGGAGACAGTGGTTTCCGTGGTAACAGCTGTAAACAGCATACGCTGATGCTCAGTCGTTTGTGTTGTACGTCAGTCTGGATGCTGAGCAGGTTTCACTGCTCTCTGCTCCCTGCAGGGGAATAAACAGCTCCTCCTGAGCGTCCTGTGTGTGTCGTTAGTGTTTATCGCCTCTGGACGACGGCACCGGCGCCGGCGGCAGGTTCGGCTCTGATCCAAGCACCGGCCGCTCTCGTCTCAACAGAGCGAGTGACATCACAGAAGATGTGATTGAAGAAAACACCTTTTATTCACTGCACACGTGGGAGGACTGCTGGATGTGTGTGCGTGTGTGTGCGTGTGTGTGTGAGTGAAGGACATGAACGAGGCCTTTGTGCTCTGTGTGTCCTCCCCCTGTCTCCAAACTGACCGGACCACGTCCAGAACTGTGTCTCTGTCCAGCCTCGTTTGTCCCCCTGTCTGCTTTAGACACACACACGCACACACACACACACACACACACACACACACACACACACACACACACACACACACACACAGAGTGTAATGAAATTCAGCAGTGGCTGATCTGCTGGGCTCTGGGTTTATGAGGAGGCTTTGAACTTGCTCTGATCGACAGAGGCATTCACTCCTCCACCTTCTCTCCATCCAGCGTGGGAGAGCAGGGTGGAGGAGACGTACACAGCGGGGTGGTGGTGGTGGTGGTGGGGTGTTCTAACATCGCCCCGCCTGAGCTGATGTCAGCAACCTGACGATGTTTTCCAGGACGCCACAGAGAGTCAGGAAATCAGGAAATGACATCACGTCATTAGCCGCCATCTTGTACCCTGTTATTGTTTGTTGTTTTGTTCGTTTTCATGTATTTAATTTTGAAAATATAAAGCTTTTAATCTGAAATCCCGACGCTTATCTCGATTGATATATACGTTTCCTCCGTCTCCAGTTGGAACAGCTTCATGTTTACGACCTGTGGAGAAAACCATCATAGTTTTCCTCCCTGGCCTCCTGGAGCGGCTCTGGACTGAATGGTGGTCTGTGGTGGTCTGTGGTGGTCTGTGGTGGTCTGTGGTGGTCTGTGGTGGTCTGTGGTGGTCTGAATGGTGGTCTGTGATGGTCTAACTCACCTTGACTCCTGACCCTGATGCAGCATCACAACCAAACAACCATCACACTGTGGGCTGATGTGTTTACAGCCTCGAGCCCACGTCCTGCTCTCACAGTCCTGCACAGCTGCCGGCCTTCTCCTCGCTGCTAATAAGCAACCAGACGTCTTCCACACGCCGCCGCTTCCTGTGGCCGACCCTGTAACTCCTGCTGGAGTTCTGCTCTTCACTGATGAGGCTGAGCTGAAGGATGCAGCAGCTCTGTGAGACACTGACACACACCAGTGTCACTGTAACTGGCTGCTGTTGTTGTTGTTGTTGTTGTTGTTGTTGTTGTTGTTGTTGTTGTTTGTGACTGGTTTTCAAACTGTAACACGGGCCCTGGATCAACGTTCATCTGGATCTGGGTAACCATAGCAACAGCACCAAGGTGTAAAAACCATGACCTTTGATAAAAATGACCTTTAATGTTTGGTTTGAGGATAAATTAAAGACAGAGGCTTTTAATTAATGAGCGTCAGAGGTGCTGAACCCTAGCTACCCCCCCCCCCCACACACACACACACACATCTCCATGAGGGCTTAGTTTTCACTCAATGTGTGTGTGTGTGTGTGTGTGAGAGAGAGAGAGTGTGTGTGAACTTGTGTGTGAGCACTTTGTGCTAAGTCGAGCGTTTGGATGTCAATAAATCGTTTCCTCGTTAGATTTGTATCTTACTGTAATTACAGCGAGCAGATGAGGCAGAACCGAGACGCCCGTCGGCTGCATCGCGCCTGAGGTTCAGGTGGCATCGTCCCGCTGCGCCTCGCTGACTCAGGATCAGAGGACCAGAGCTCAGGTGGAGATGTTGTGTAACACTGTGTAAAAAGACAAAGCACACGGCTGCTGTGTCTGTGGCACGAGACAGAAAGAGTTCAGGTTCGATTCAGACGAACTCCGTCAGGGTTCTGTTATGAAATGTTAATGTTGTTGGACCTGATGTTAGACATCATGTTGGACATGATGTTAGACGTCATGTTGGACATGATGTTGGACATGAAGTTGGACGTGAAATTAGACGTGATGTTCCACATGATGTTGGGCGTTGTTGTTGGACGTGTTGTTGGGCGTTGTAGTTGGACATGATGTTCCACATGACGTTGGACATGAAGTTGGACGTGAAGTTAGACGTGATGTTCCACATGATGTTGGGCGTTGTTGTTGGACGTGTTGTTGGATGTGATATTGGACATGATGTTGGACATGAAGTTAGACGTGATATTAGACATGTTGTTGGATGTGATGTTGGGCATTGTAGTTGGACCTGATGTTATGATGTTGGCTGTTGTTGTTGAACATGATGTTGGAGGTGATGTTCCACATGATGTTGGACATGATGTTAGACGTCATGTTGGACATGATGTTCCACCTGATGTTGGGCGTTGTTGTTGGACATGATGTTCCACCTGATGTTGGGTGTTGTTGTCGGACATGATGTTGGAGGTGGGTTAGGAGGAGCTGCTGCTGTTATAATAGTGAGGAGCTTCTCAGAGGAGACATACATGATGTTGGGGGTTGCTGTTGGACGTGATGTTATGATTTTGGGGGTTGCTGTTGGACCTGATGTTCCACATGATGTTTGGAGTCAGCTGTGCATGAAGTTTCATGCTGTCTGACTCTGGCCTTGTTACTTTCCTCCTCCTCTCTCTCTGTCAGACATTGATTTTCGTGTGTGGGGTTGTTTTTAATTTATCGATCTCAGTGGGAGTTCTGGAATATTTGGTTTTGGAATATTTGGTTTTGGAATATTTGGTTTTGGAATATTTGGGTTTGGAATATTTGATTTTGGAATATTTGGAGACCAGCGTGCTCTCTTCATGCAGGAGGCTTTCTCCGTGTCTCTGACCTGGTATTGATCGTCTCTGGGCGTCTGGCTGCAGGAGCAGAGGCTGACATGACTCTGCTGACACTTCCTGCCTCTTGTTTACATATTTCACATACCTCTCTGCTGCGGCGCCTCCAGGCTGCTGCCGCTCACAGCGCCTCACCTGGGCCGCAACCAACAGCCCCAACGCTCTGTCACTCGGCGATCGCGCCATTAACGCCACGTGATTGCAGCGTCCCGCCCGTCGGGCCGCCTGAGTGACGAGCTGTGGACGGACGCGTGCTGCTGCTCTGTCTTCACACGGCAGGAAGAGCTCGTCTCACCTTCTTCTGAACCTGCTCCGTCTGCCAGCCGTCATCTGCTCGCTGACAACTTAACACACCACCAACACGGACAGGTACAGCTCGTCCGTCTCCATCACAGAGTCACAGCCGCAGCCAGACGTTCATGAAACTGATGACTCATGAGTCACAGTCACATGTCTGGGCCTCACTGTTGGTGCATTCAAGGACACTCTGAGCTGCAGGACGCCTTTTCCAAACTCCAACATGTTTATGTTTGATTTAAATTATGCCAGACTAACATGTAGGATAACAGACGCACACACACGTGTCTTGTCGTGTCTGATGGACACATCCTGGTCTGTTGGTGGAGACTGATGCCACTTGTCATCACTGTCTTATCTCCACGCTGTCGTTATCAGTCATTATCATGAGACGCGTGTCACAGGAGCCTGCGGGGAGTTAGCATCTCCAGCTGCTGTGTGTGTGTGTGGATTCACAGAGATGAAACACCAACATCTTTCAGAAGTTATTTCCATGTTTCAGTTCAGAGCTTCATCTGATGATGACTGAAGCTCCATCACCGGATCCCAGAGACCAACGTGATCTTCCCTCCTGGTCCAGGAGATGTTCACTCCACAATAACATCTAACGGAGGAAAAACAGAACGCAACAAAAATCAGTTGTTAATAAACCCTGTTAGGGTCTGTGGCACCGTCATGGTGAAGAACACTGGTTCCTGAAGCAGGACTCCAGCTTTGTGGAGACATTTATCCAGAAATAATATTGTTAGTAGAACAAATTGTCTATTTTCGTCTTGTTGCACTGAAGTAAAATTTAGTCGACAGGTTTTAAAAGAAAAAGTCCTCCCACATTTCATCTTGTCTCTTTATGTCTTTTTCACTCCGGCGCTCCTCGTGGGCCTCTTTGGATTATTCTGCCTTCCAGATGTCGCCTCTGTGTTTTACATGGATTATGACACTGCCGCTTTTTACTTCACGCTTTTTAGATTCATGCGACTGCATGAAGGAAGAAGCGACAAATCACACGGCGTTTTTCCTTTCATCTTGAAAAACACAAGACGCAAACGTGGCACTAATGAGAC
>JAFBJQ010000955.1:373639-406139 GCA_016785345.1 Trinectes maculatus
TGGAGATGAGGCAGATCTTTCTCCAGGGGCAAATGAAATCAGCTGACTGCTCCTCGGACGTTTAATCAAAGGGTCCCGGCGAGGGGGGGCCGGTCCCCTGGGTCTGACCTGGCGGAGCAGGAGGGGAGAGATAATAGCAGGTCTAGGTTTTGTGGCCCGGCCGCTTCCAGAGGTCAGGTGTTCCAGTGAACTCGGGGTCAGTCTCATTCTGCCTGGGCTCCATTAAGGAAGCAAACAGGAACCCGGGATTTGAAATCGGGCTCGTTTTCCTTCACCCCCTGAGACCTGCACTGAAATGGACTCACCGTCCACACCCGCTTCAAATCTGAGGCCTCGCATAGAGTTAGCCGCTGTGCTAATTTTATACGGCGCGATGAGGACTGAGACTGACACCGCAGCCACAGATCCATAACGGGAAACGTATTCCCGAAGGGGAGCCGACATCCACACCTCCATGACCCCCTTCCCCGATTCAGTCCCAAACAAGACCCGATCACCTGATGGTCTCTGTTTACAGGCTTATATATACACCGGATATTAATATGACCCTCCCATCTCACACACACACACACGCACACACACAGATTGAAGACCACACACAGGTGTACACACCACACGTATATAAGAACATATCATACACAGTAATAATCATTTCTTTTACATACACATACTTTCAGTTTGTCAGTTTGACAGCGTAAATGTAAAATGAGAGATCTTCAGCGTCTCTCTCCAGAGGCCTCTTCACTTCTAACTGGTTAGAACCGGTTAATCAATCACTGGGAAAAGAAAAAGAAAAGAATCCGTATGAAAAAGAACATTTGTGTTGACACGAGTTAAGCCCTCGTACCTGTACTCAAGGTCCTTCTGGGCTTTTCAGTCAATCTGCAGTATTAAACGCTGTTCACCATTTCCCTCTGATTGTTGTCTCCACTCAGAAATATTCTGTTTGTTTGCACTTATGTGTGTAACTATCCCCTTTGTGTGACTCTGCACACAAGTGGCCTTTTTAGTGTTTAGTGAAAGGACGTGTTGTCGTGTTCTGCAACCGTTTCCAAGTAAACAGTCTGTTTGGCTCATAACAGCGTTATTTATAATAACTGGTGCTGATGTGTTGTGGTTGTTGCCCTTTCTGTTCATCATGAATCAGGCGTTTCCTATCATTATTCACTGCAGGTCTTGTTACGGTGAGGCTTTAAAGGCCCAGCCTGGAGACTCGTTTTTGCAAACACCCGCTCATTGAGGTGTTCCTCAAGGAACCATGTCGGTTAATATTATAATTGCATATGGGAAATGTGTTTAAGGCTTTTAAAATGTAACATTCCGTCATTTTCACAGTCCCTCCTTTAAATATTGAACATTATTCACAAAGGAAGATTTCAGTTTTCTATTTCTTCATTTTTTTTGCACTGTTACCACAATATTTTAGCCTCCTCTCCTCCTCTCCTCTCCTCTCCTCTCCTCCACATGTTTGTAAAACTCATTACACATCTGGCCACAGCTGTGCAGAGTCGCACACCCACAAACAGCCAATTAAACGCACGTTCACACTCACAAATGGCTTGAACCACATTACAGAGAGCAGACCGGCTCACGTGTTCCCTGCAGGAGAATTCAGTTTTCACTCCGCGCTCCGTCATCGTGTCCTACAGCTGCTCTTTACTGTTTTACTGCACGACTTTAATTCACCTTCATTTTACTGCACGACTTCCCCACAGGCTTCAGTTCACTCATCTTCACTCTGATGACGTTTACACTCCTTCAGTCCTCAGTCTGAAATGTGCCTTCAGTTGTAAACAGTCAACCAGATTCACCGTGGCACAGGAGGTGAACAGTAACGCTATTACAGCTGCAGCTGTGACAGTTGTGTTTGCACTGTGAACTGTCGTCGTGCGTTGAGCGTTGTCTCTCTGCCATGTGGGAATGAAATAGCGCTGGATGGTACATTCCCAGATCTGTGTGGGAGAGAAAAGGTGGAATGTCCCTTTAAAGCGGGAGCTTTGCGGACTCTGCGTGGCTGCACTGATTCAGGTCACGTACTGTCTGTGTGCGGTTTTGTGTTACGGCCCAGCTGTTGTAGGAGTAACCGGCTCTCGGTTCATTTCGTGACCTGGTTTTTGGACTTTGACTTTAATGTGCACAGGAACAGTGGTTAAATGTTAACGCACATCTGTTGTTTAATGCACCACAAACCCGCTGCAACACACATCCTTCTTTTCATTGTAATGTGATTGTGCATCTGTTGTGGTTTTGTAGCGTTTCACTGTCAGGCTGTTGTTTGTACCTGTGGCGTCGGAGCGTTTCTTCATTCAACCCAGTGTAGGTGAGCTTCCGGGTTCTGGAGGACGTCTGACGTTTATCACGTCTCGTGTTTTAGTCGCCGTCTGAAACGGGGAGCGCAGCCTCCACATGTGACAGTCGCCACCCGGCGCCATGAGTCCGCGGGCCATTCCTGTCATGGGAGGTTATGAATGGTGTGGCGGGATCAGATCTATGGACTGTGATGATCTATCTGAGCAGATGCAGCCAGTGGGGTATTGATTGAACGTTGGCTGTAAGGAAGCCATAAGACACTGTCAGCTCAGCGATCGCAGCTATTGACGAATCCCAGGCTGCTAAAAGGTGCAGCCAAACGGCCCAGTGCTCGCCAACCGCTCTCATTGTCTCGTCGCCAACGCAGCTTTTAATCAACACTGAAGCAGTTTGACTCCTGCAGCAGATCCATCAGGGTTTTACAGCCTCCACTTCACTATTACCACCACCGGCTGAAAGTACGGCCTGGTCCTCTGATTCTCATCTTCTCCAGATGGCTTCAGCAGAACGTCCCCCGCCTGTCAGGGACCCGACAGAGCGGCGACGATCTGCACCAAGTGCTGCTGTTTGAAAAGAGTCAAACCTGCTGTTTGAAAAACGAGTCTGGAAACAAATGACTCTTCTACTCCGACAAATCTGAGATCATCGGCAGTGGCCCCAAAACACAACTCAAAACCTGCAGTAACCTCTCCCTCTCTATGGATGGCGCCACAGTTCCTATAACACCACCCCCCAACCCCCACCCCCCTGCAACCTCAGCATAAATAACTTTTGACCAGACCCTCTCCTGTTCTTATTGTCTATCTGTATATTTGTTCCACCACCCGTTGTAAAGTGGCTTTGTGTATCTTGAAAACGCTATGTGCTATTATTATTATTGTTGTTGTTGTTGTTGTTGTTGTTGTTCATCGTGACATCACAACATAACTTTTGATTTCTCAGGTAATGAGGTGAATAAAATGCCGTTTGAATCGAGTGTCTGTGGTTTTTATTTTTTGCTGTTTTTGTTCCTTACAGAACAACTCGTCATGGCGACCGCACGCCTGTCAGGAATGCACCTGCTACAGCGACGTGTCCGTCTGCAGAGCCACACGCTGCCCAAACCCACAGTGCGACTTCCAGCGGGTGAGACCTCGCACATTCAACAACAAACAGAATTCATTCATTTCCCACAAGTGCTACATTCAGCTACACACTGTGTCTCCTCACCGCGTCCTCACACAGTCGTTATTGTCCATCGTGCTGCCTGTGGTCCGTTTCCATGGGAATAAGACTGTAATGGGAAACGTTCAGGGGGAACTGTACACACTTTCTTTTAACGCTTTCACGGTGTGTGTCTGTTTTTGTCGTACTGGTTGTGTATATGTGTGCTCATTTGTGTTTTTCTTCTCCAAAGGGGGAGAACTTGAGGATCCCTGCCAACCAGTGCTGTCCGGAGTGCGTCTCCTCGTCTCAGGCGTCCTGCAGGGACGGAGGAGTCGTCTATGGAGTAAGTGAAGGAGGAAGTGATGCTGAACTCTGTGTTTGGGTCTGTCCTGTCTCCGTCTCTCAGAGGAGACACTCACTGTCCTCTTCACCCTCATGTCGTGTCCCCTGGCTGTGTTTGGAGACGCCATTACGTCCAGGCTGACGTGTCTGCTAACGTGGACGTGAGAGTCTGGAGACGAGACGAGACGAGTCTTTATGAGGGTTTTACTGCGTCTCCACCGTGAAGGACGAGGCCTGATGTCCTCACTGTGTTCCACCTGTAGATGAAAGACGTCTTCCACAAACAGCACAAACAGAGATATTTTATATCTTGGATCGTGGCAGTGTATTGTTTTAGTATTTGCTTTAATCTCGGTGGTGGAGGAACGGCGTCGAGATGTTTGACTGGAGCTCAGGGAGAAGACGAGCGTTAGAACGTCTGTCATTTTGACGGCAGACGACAACAACATGCTGATGTCTCATTTATAGTGATGGAAGAACGGCGAACCTTCGCCGCGAATCCACAAGTGGTCGTTTGAGATACATCTCGCTCTAATGAAGACTCCAGAGACGCCTGAGCACGTTGGATCTCTCCGGTTCTGTCAGTCACTGCAGCAGCCAACACAGGCAGCAGCCTCCTGCTTCTGCTGCACCAACACCAAACACAGCCCCCCCCCACCCCCACCCCTCACCCCCACCCCTCACCCCCGTCACTCAGGCTCAGGTCTCCAACGCTGTCCTGCCCACAGAGAACAAAACCATTTTCCCACCGTCTCATTGCTCTGCTGTCTGACTGTCTCTCTGTCTGTCCCTCTGTGTCCATCAGCATGACAGCCAGTGGAGTCCCTCGCCGTGCAGCGTGTGTGTGTGCTCCAGAGGGAGTGTGTCCTGCAGCGCTCGGCCCTGCCCCCCCCTCAGCTGTGCAGAGGGTGAGAGCTCCTTCACCCTGGAGGGGGACTGCTGTCCCACGTGTGTCCGCAGTGGAGGTGAGGACTCGCCTACAGACTTCACACGCAGGTCTCATGTCCAGGCCAGAGACTGGCGTGTGTGTGTGTGTGTGTGTGTGTGTGTGTGTGTGTGTGTATAGTGATTCTTAGTCCAGTCCGGTCTCACAGACCCGGATGATGAACATGTGGCCTGCAGATCTATTAAAGAAGTGAATCAGGGGAGTCATCGCAGCGACACGTTACACATCACTGAGCATGTTACACGTTAAAGTGTAACATCTACATGTTCCCTTTCATGCATTATTTTAATTTTAAGTCTAATTTAATGAGAAAACACAGCAGACTGTTTCTTTTTCTCCACTCGTGGAAGTCACACACATAGAGACCTGCTGTAATGTTTAACTACTGGAATGTTCAGTCCAGTAGTTTTTAAAGGGCACTTTGACTCTAGCTTTGACTCCAACTTTGACTCTGTCATTGACTCTAACTTTGACTCTAGCTTTGACTCCAACTTTGACTCTGTCATTGACTCTAACTTTGACTCTGTCATTGACTCTAACCTTGACTTTAACTTTGACTCTAACTTTGACTCTAGCTTTGACTCTAACTTTGACTCTGTCATTGACTCTAACTTTGACTCTGTCATTGACTCTAACCTTGACTTTAACTTTGACTCTAACTTTGACTCTAACTTTGACTCTAGCTTTGACTCTGTCATTGACTCTAACTTTGACTCTGTCATTGACTCTAACTTTGACTCTAACTTTGACTCCGTCATTGACTCTAACTTTGACTCTGTCATTGACTCTAACTTTGACTCTAACTTTGACTCTGTCATTGACTCTAACTTTGACTCTAACTTTGACTCTGTCATTGACTCTAACTTTGACTCTGTCATTGACTCTGTCTTTGACTCTAGCTTTGACTCTAGCTTTGACTCTAACTTTGACTCTGTCATTGACTCTAACTTTGACTCTAACTTTGACTCTGTCATTGACTCTAACTTTGACTCTGCCATTGACTCTAACTTTGACTCTAACTTTGACTCTAACTTTGACTCTGCCATTGACTCTAACTTTGACTCTGCCATTGACTCTAACTTTGACTCTAACTTTGACTCTGCCATTGACTCTAACTTTGACTCTGTCATTGACTCTAACTTTGACTCTGTCATTGACTCTAACTTTGACTCTGCCATTAACTCTAACTTTGACTCTAACTTTGACTCTGCCATTGACTCTGCCATTGACTCTAACTTTGACTCTGTCATTGACTCTAACTTTGACTCTGTCATTGACTCTAACTTTGACTCTGTCATTGACTCTAACTTTGACTCTAACTTTGACTCTGTCATTGACTCTAACTTTGACTCTAACTTTGACTCTGTCATTGACTCTAACTTTGACTCTAACTTTGACTCTAGCTTTGACTCTAGCTTTGACTCTAACTTTGACTCTAACTTTGACTCCAGCTTTGACTCTAACTTTGACTCTAACTTTGACTCCAGCTTTGACTCTGTTATTGACTCTAACTTTGACTCTAACTTTGACTCTGTCATTGACTCTAACTTTGACTCTAACTTTGACTATGTCATTGACTCTAACTTTGACTCTAACTTTGACTCTAGCTTTGACTCCAGCTTTGACTCTAACTTTGACTCCAGCTTTGACTCTAACTTTGACTCTAACTTTGACTCCAGCTTTGACTCTAACTTTGACTCTAACTTTGACTCCAGCTTTGACTCCAGCTTTGACTCCAGCTTTGACTCTAACTTTGACTCTAACTTTGACTCTGTCATTGACTCTAACTTTGACTCCAGCTTTGACTCCAGCTTTGACTGTAGCAGCAGGTTCGGCCACCGCCGTGTGAATAACATCATATTCACAGGGTTCAGCTGTGGAACAGTGACACAGGCGAAGGTGCATTAAATCTCAAACATGTGACGCTGTGTCCCGCAGAGTCACAGCGTCAGGTTAACTGACGTCAGCTCAGTCCAACATCAGACTTCTTTTTTTTTTCCATCCACATCTTTTCTTTGGCCTCAAACGTTTTCCCCCCAGCGACTGTGTCACTTTGCTTTATTTACTATTTATTAAGAAATAAATCCTCCTTTTACCTCGGGTCGTCTATCAGTTCTCTGAGCTGCCTAACGACACCATGTTTATATTATTCTGTTGAGTCTAAGCGATACTCTGCCGCGCTAAAGATGCAAACAAAGAACGATTAAAATGCAAATGAAGTTCTTAATTATGCCTTTGTATGATGTACTTGTATGATTCATACGTAGTGATACTTCTCCATTTGTCTCATAGACCATGTTATAGCTACAGGATATTACTCAGAGCTTGTCATCAACAAACGGCCTATTAATATTTCTGCGGGTCGTAAATCTGCTGTGTACCTGGACTCCCCCCCCGTCACACTGGTTATTGTGAGTGCACTGAGCAGCCAGAGGGGGCGACAGGTTCATCTCGAGTGGAACAACGTCACAGTTAGCAGCTAATGAGCAGCTGCTGTTTCTCCTGACTGTAAATCAACGAGTGTGCGAGCGCTAACTGTTTCCTCATTACCACACAGCCATTGTCACCGTTTGTTCATCTGCGTCTCACTCTGTGTGTGTGTGCGTGTGTGTGTGCGTGTGTGTGTGCGTCAGCCTCATGTTCCTGGCAGGAGGCTGTGTACAGGGACGGTGAAGAGTGGAAACCCAGTCTCTGCTCCAAATGCGTCTGCAGTGATGGAGACGTCCAGTGTTCAGTGGCAGAGTGTCCTCCAGTGGCCTGCAGACCAGTGGGTTTCAACACACACACACACACACACACAGACACACACATGCACACATATGCACGCACACACACATGTTCTAACTGTTCTTCTGTCCTTTCTCAGCATGAAAACTTAGTGATTCAACCAGGCCAGTGCTGTCCTCAGTGTCTGTCCAACCCCTGTCTGTCAGCAGGGAAACAGCACCAGGTGGGCTACCTGTCTGTGTGTGTGTGTGTGTGTGTCTGTGTGTGTCTGTGTGTGGTCTGATTTAAATAAAGTGTGTATGTTCACCTGATGCTGTGTGGGATTGTGTGCCAGTCCTTTGTGTTATAAAGCCCCTGGTGTGTGTGCGCATGTGTGTGTGTGCGCATGTGTGTGTGTGGTTGTGTGTGTGGGTGTGTGTGGGTGTGTGTGTGTGTGAGGCAGCTCATAAATCTGTTCCTGTCTGACCTGGAACACTTTATACAATACTTTGTGTTTCTCTCAATGTAATTTATTCCAATGTTTTGGTGATGAGTGATGTGTGAGAATATGATGTATAGTGTGTCTCTGTGTGTGTCTGTGTGTGTCTGTGTGTGTGTGTGTGTGTGTGTGTGTCCTGCTGTTGCTTTCTCCAGCTGTGTTTACAGTTATAAACTCACATACCACAGCAGTGTGTAAACAGGTGTATTGTGTAACTGCAGGTCATTGAAGTCATCAGTCGAGACAAATTTGTCCAGAAAACAAAATGGACGGACATCAGCTTAACGAGACGCCAGTGGCTCTGCTCGATCGACCAATCGACCAATTACTGATCACTGATCACACAAACACAAACTGACAGAGTTCAGTTCATTATTACTTACTCATTATCTTTAGACATTTAAAACTGTCAAACAGTGGGACGTGTGTGTGTGTGTGTGTGTGTGTGTTGTTCACTTTGTCGACACGGCACACGTGGACTAATTAACTATATTTGACCTGTTAATAGATACGTTAATGGTGTCAGGTTGTGGACGTCTGATATCTGCCATTAGTTTGTGTGTGTGTGTGTGTGTATGTATGTGTGTGTGGCAGTTTGGAGGTGGTCTAATTGTGTATGTGTGTGTGTGTATCTTGGCAGCATGGTCAGCAGTGGCAGAAGAACGCCTGCACCACGTGTGTGTGTGACCGCGGTCAGTCCAAGTGCCACACACACACCTGTCGGCCAATCAACTGTGAGAAGGTAGTTATACACACACACACACACACACACACACACACACACAGACACACACACACACACACACACAGAGCTACAAGCTGTTATTTATTCTGTTGTCAGTCTGTGTATTCACTGCTGCTGTTATACACTGAATGTTATTTACATTTAAATCACCACTCTGAGTGTGTAACTACCTGCTCTGCTCACAATGATTCACAGAGTCGAGACACACACACACACACGCACACACACACACACACAGGCTGAACAAACAGGAATGTCATGTTGTCGTCTGGTCACAGGGTCAGACCAGAGTGAGGCGGCCTGGTCAGTGCTGTGATGAATGCGCCGCTGCCAAGGGCAGCTGCCTCTATGAGGGCACGGTGCGTTACCATGGAGACATGTGGAACGGCACCGGCTGCGAGTTCTGCAGCTGCAGCCGGGGTCAGGTTGTGTGTCGGAGGGTGGAGTGCGGCCGTGTCCAATGTCCACAGGTGAGACGCAGACCACACCACACGTCCTCCACGGCAGCGAGCGCCTGTCGTCTTCCAGGCTTCTTCTCTGATCACGTCTCAGCCTCCGTCCACACACACACACACACACAGACACACACACACACACAGACATCCCATTTCCTGCCCTTTAAACCAACCATGACACGGTTCATGGAGGACGTTGTTGTCTTCATACAGTCGGTGTTTCCCAACATGTCACGTTTCACTGTGTTCATGACATGAGAGCTGGGTAAAGACTGGAGGACAGCGGTTAAAGCCGTGTCTCCACGTCTCCACGTCTCCACGCGGCCCGCGTCCACGTCTCCACGTGTCCACGCGTCCACGTGTCCACGTTCTGGAGCCAAAGGTTGTTGTTTTTTTATGGCGAATTTTGAATCTTTCTTTTTTATCGCACCATAAATACTGTCAGCCGCTGTAAAAAATATCCCTCCGTTACATCCAATATAAAAAGTTTTCAGCAGAGTTTTAGAAATAAAATCTTCTATAAATCAGGCTGTAAATGATCCATGAAGAAACGGGGCTTTTGTGAGAAGCTTCAGAAAATGGACGCGGATGAAAATGGACAGTTGGGTGAGTGAAGGTGCTGCTGGAGTTTGAGAAACATATGGTTTGTGTTTTTTGTTTCCAGGAGATTGATTGTAGTTGAACTGTGTGTGGAACAAATACACAACAGCTTTGTTTTGTCGTGTTTTGTCGCACACACAACCACTGTCAGATGATCACACCCGGCCCGGTCAGGAATGTAGGACGCTGGACTTTTTTTTTTTTCTTTTTTTTTTTTTGTGGGACAAAACAAACAAAGGCTCAAGTTATTAGCTCCCGTTACCATGGTTACCATGATCCTCCAAAATGACCCATTTTTCTGGCTCCACCTCGACTCGACACGTCAGCCAGTGTTTTCTCGTCTCGGGCTTTAATATCCTCCGAGTCGCCATTAATCAGGCGCCACGGCGGTAATTACAGCTGCTAAGTGTCATTAACCACGAGCGGCGTAACTGGCTTTTAGTCGTCCGCCTCCGAATGAAACAAGGTCACGCTGCTAAGACGCCGCCGCCGCCGCCGTGTGCTGTTGAATGAGGAGTCTGGGTCAACAGGCGGAGAGACGTTCTTATAGGGGAGGTGTGATTCCTTCACGTGTTCATCGTCATGGCATTGTTGCACCGCATTAGTGACATTCTGATGTGAATTGTGTGTTTTTTTTTGTCCTTTTAACAGGTGAATAATAATAATATCTCGTCTTTTCTCTCCAACTGTGTTTTGAATCACTTTAATTTCTACAGACGTTTAGCTATGTTTTTCCTCAACACTCAAATACTGAGATGATTTCAATTTATCAAACCGTTCAAAAGAATTTTTAAAAAAAAAAACTGTTTCAGTGAAGGTTTTTGACTCAAAATGAAACAGATCATATAAATGGATTGATAGTAATTATATAAATATGAGTAAGTTCAGGAAGTGAGGAAAAAGACAAAAGTAGGTTTTGAGAAGTGGATCAATCAGCTGTCACGCAGGTTAATGGAGGTCAGACTGAATGTTTTGGTTTATTTGTTAGGTCCAATCTGTAAACAAATGAAAATAAGGAAGTTATGTGTGTGTGTGTGTTTATGTATCATACACATAGATACATGTATGAGTTGTGATTGTGTTGATTGTGTTGATTGTGTTGATTTGGGTTTCAGGGTTCGGAGCTGGTTCACCTGGAGGGACGGTGCTGCGCTGAATGTTCCCCTGTGAAAGCCTCCTGTGTGCCGGAGGACAAATCCTTCAAGGTCAAACCTCTCATCCTTTCACATGCGCACATTAAAATGAGGGAAGACACAAGCAACAAAAAGTCTGTTTCTCAGAAACATAAAAGTCTCACTGCTACAAACAAACAGCTCCATACATCAGCTGTTTAATCTGGTCTTCTGTGTGTGTAAACCAGGTGTCTCTCTCTGTCCTCAGGACAAGGCGCGGTGGACTGATGGCAGTTGCCGTGAGTGCGAGTACTGCGATGCTCAGGTGACTTGTTATCTGCGCTCCTGCCCCACCTGTCCTCCAGGTACGCTGGCTGTCACCAAGGAGGGACGATGCTGCCCCGAGTGTCTCCCAGGTACACTGCTGTGTGTGTGTGTGTCTGTGTGTGTGTGTCTGTGTGTGTTTGAGAGATACAAAGATTGTGTCTTTGTCCCTTGACGCCCATCTCCTCTCATCTCTGGTTCAAACTATTTCGAGTGTTTCTCTGCAGTCGGCCATTAAACCGTCTAAAAGCTAAAAACACTGTATATTCTCCTGCTGATGCACAGCCTCATTAGTCCCAGTAAACAAACGGGGGGGGGTGAGGGGGTGCTATAAAATGCAAAATCCTCAAGTAGCCGCTTATTTTTGCATCAGTAAAAAAAAAGCAATCCAATAAAAGTTCTGTTTAATTCATCAGATAAACGCTGGTTATTGATGCTGCTCACACGCTGTGCGTTTCTCATGTGAGTTCACGTCACGTCCAGGCCGCGTGTCTCCAGACGCCACGTTTACCTAGCCGCTTATTTTTGCATCAGCAAAAAAAAGCAATCCAATAAAAGTTCTGTTTAATTCATCAGATAAACGCTGGTTATTGATGCTGCTCACACGCTGTGCGTTTCTCATGTGAGTTCACGTCACGTCCAGGCCGCGTGTCTCCAGACGCCACGTTTACCTGTCCACTCACTCGTCTTTTCTCTTTCATCTCCTTCATCTCTTCATCTCGTTCTCTCCCTATCAGCTGTTTCCGTGTGGGGATCATCCACACAGACGGCCTGAACTGACGGATTCAAACACGTTTTCACCGCTTTCCCTCGTTAACCTCGCCGCCCTGCGCCTGGGTGGGAAGAGCACTTCCTGATTGTGCTGCGAATAGAAAAAGAGAGAAAAGGAGAAAACACCTGCTCGCTTTCTCTTCCTTTTCCAACCTGAACCATGCATTTCCCCGGAAGCCCGTTAATCCCACTGCGCCGCCAGTTTGACCCACAGCCGCTGTTACCGTCTCGCACCACCGACATGTGGTCCAGCTGTTGGCGGGAGACGGCGCCTGTGGACAGGTCCATTATTAGACGTTGTGAACAGTCTCCTCAGGCTTCGTGGTGCAGGACGTCCAGGAACGAGGTCATGACTCGTTGATGATGCAGATGTTGTTTGAATGTTCCTGTTGTGTTGTTGTTGTGTTGTTGTGGTGGTGGAGTGAAGCTCTTCACCTGGACCCTGGACCTGAGCCGCTCCTCTGGATCAGCTGTTTCCCTACAACGCTGCAGTTAATCACAGCTGCAGGTTTTCATTTCGTGCTTGAGGGATTTTTTCCGCTCGCTGTGATGTGATGAAGTTAGAGGGAAGTGTGTGTGTGTGTGTGTGTGTGTAGGTGTGTGTGTGTGTGTGTGTGTGTGTGTGTGTTGAACTGGCCTTAGCCTTCAGGGGAAGAAATTTAATTCTGGTTTGTTCTCAGCTGTCAAAGCAAACAGGAAATGATCCTGTAACTACTCAGGTGGAGCTTTGTATTAAACTGCTCTCATTTGTTTCCACTGTTTAATATCCAGTAATGGTTTATTTACACACACACACACACACACACACACGCACACACACACACACACACACACACACACACAGCTGATGAGAGACATAAACACATGACTGATACCTGTAATAACCAGCAGGTGTGTCGGTCTGCCACTCTTCTCCCTCTCTGTCTGTTGCATGCTGGGTAGTGGGATGGAGGCTGGTGATTGGCTGGTGAAAGCGAGACGCCTGGAAGAGAAGTGGTGTTGACCACCAGGAATAATGAGAAGATGATGTTCACATGTTTTCATGTTTCTCTCCACATGTTTTCTCCTTTTAATAACAATAACAACAACAATAACAGTAACAGTAAGTATAACAATAGCATAGCATAACATAGCATAGCATAGCATAGCATAGCAAGATTAGCATCATGTCTTCATTAGATATCTCTGCTACAAAACACAAGAATAAGAAGATTTTTTTTCTTCGCATACTTTAGTTTTTTTAACATTATTTTTAGTTTTTAAGTTTGCAGCCAGTTGAAGTGAAGGATATTAGCATATTAAAGAAAAAGGCTTGTGGCCATAGAAGCTCTCAGCAGGTCACGGTTAGTTAAACCTCACATACAGAGAGCGAGGGCGTACGACCAAACGCACTGGATGGAATTTATAAAAATGTCCTTTTTCTCTATGTGTGTGTGTGTGTGTGTGTGTGTGTGTGTGTGAGTGTGTGTGTGAGAGGGTTTGTGTTAAATTAAATATGTGTCTAACTGAATTCCAGTGCAGAGTCTGATCTGTCAGATGGAATTCACAGAACACTGAATGTTAATATGTGTGTTATCTGTCACTTCCTGTTTCCTGTTCCCTGTGTGTGTGTGTGTGTGCGTGTGTTTTTGTGAAACACGCTGACGTGTCCTGCTTCACCTGTGTCTTTGCAGTGCGGTGTCATGGCGACTGTCTCACCTGTGTGGGAACACCTGACCACTGTGGGAGCTGCAGGGACTCGACGTCCGTCCTCCACCTCGGCCGCTGTCTGTCCACCTGTCCCGCCGGCTTCTACGCTGAGGACGGAGTCTGTGCAGGTGCGACGTTCAGTCAGGAATGCTGATTCCAAATCTGAATTCACAATTTGACGCAGGAGGAGAAAAGGAATTCTTGATGTGTCTGACACACACACACACACTGACACACACTCTTCTCGTCCTCCCACAGCCTGTCAATCACCCTGCACCTCCTGCTCCAGCAGGTGGGACTGTGGGTCCTGTGGGGCCCAGCGCCCCCTGCTGAGCGCCGGGCTGGACCACTGCCTGGAGTCCTGCGCCTCTGGTTCCTACCAACACAACCAGACGCACTGTCGCCGTGAGTGTCACAGCTCGACACGTTCACACTGAACGCACACGCACACACGCACACACACACACACATCGTTTTGTTTTGGGTTTTTTTTTAATTTTCACATAGTGATTTTAATATTCTGTCTTTTGTGTGTCTCCTCTCGGTGTCTGTGATCAGAGTCTTTTATCGGTAACTTCAGGAAAAACACTTAGTGTTTGAATGGGTTTGTAATTGAAAATGAAATGGACTTGAAAATCTCGTGGTTTAATTAGCTTTTCCTCTAACGTTTTTTTTTTTTTTTTTTTTAAATTTCCCTCTGGGGCAGAGTGTGTTTTTATGTCTCTGCCTCTCCTCTCCTGTCAATCAGCTGACAGCCACAGGACAGAGGAAACAACAACAAGTCACAACAGTCAACAACACCGTCCTGTTGTTCTTTATTTATTATTCACAGTTCAAGAAAAAAAGAAAAACACGGACGTTGTTAAAGATTCATTAGAAAAGAAACAAACCAACGCGTCAAAACAGGGACGGAAAAAAAATCAGCTTATTTTATAAACTGCTGCTGTAACAGTGAAGGAATGTGAGAGTGGACACACACACACACACACATGCACACGCACACACACACACACACACACACACGCACACACACACACACAGGCTGTCTGGATGGGATTAAAGGGGATAGAAAGCAGCAGCTTTGTCTTCTCTCTCTCCTGTGGAAAATCCCACCTCATGCATTTATACTGTCTCTGTCCCGCTGTGCCCCCCCCACACACACACACACACACACACATTACTCCAGCATCCACACTGACTGCAGACTCTTCCTTCTCCTTAATGTTTCACAGTGAAATGAGATGAAATACAGTGGCAGCTGTTAACGCACCTTTCCCCCCGTCGTGTAATTTATTGTGCATCGATCCAGGTTTAATTCTCTCGCGCACACAGACACACACACAGACACAGATACACACACACAGACATACACACACACACAAAACAACAGACTCGGCCCTGTTTTCTTTTTTTCTCCTTCACCTTTAAGCAGCCCTGATGAGAGCAGAGTCTCTGTGTGTGTCCTCTGTAGGGACACGGCGAGGGGGGGGGTGACAGTGAGTGTGTCTGTTTGTGTGTGTGTGTGTGTGTGTGTTGGCAGAGGACCAGGACCACCCAGTCACCGCTGCTGCCTGTGCACGTCCTCACTCTGCTCGTTAATGACTGTGGGACGACGTTGTGTTAGAGACATTGTCCTCAGCTCGTTCCCATGTCCCATCTGTTGCATTGGTCAGAGTGATGGACTGGGACCAGGACCAGGACCAGGACCTGGACCTGATAACTTATATAATCCTGAATCCTGCAGTAAGCCATCCTTTACTGACAGCAGCTAAAACTGAGCGATGTCTGTCAGGAAGATTAACGAACGGACCAAACCATCCGACCAATCACAGGAGATGTCCTCTTCATCCTGCTTCTCTCTCGTTAGTTTCTGCTTCATCCTGTTGACAGGAGGTAAAGAGCAAACTACAGCTGTGCGTGTGTGTGTGTGTGTGTGCGTGTGTGTGTGTGTGTGACAGTAGCAGTTAAAGTCAGTCATTAAGTTCTTCAGGCTCGGTGAGGGTTTCAGGAGTTTTCTTGAAGAACGTCACATGAAGCTCTGGAACAGAGTCACTGTCATAAACCAGACAAAAGCACTGACACACACACAACCTGCTCATCCAGCCGCCTGCTCTGCAACACCAGAAAGATCTGCCCCCCCCCCCCTCCCTCTCCTCCTCCTCCTCCTCCTCCTCTATCAGTCGAGGTTCAGGTTGGCAGCTGAGGCTCAGCGTTGATCGTGCGTCTGCGTCGTTCCGGGACGTCAGAGAGCAAATGAACCTGTGCTGTGTGTGAGTGTGGATTAATGTGTGTGTGCAGAGTCGGCCTTTAGCGGCCTGTTTGGCCTGCAGGATTCTGTCTGCTGATGAATCCTGTGTGTGGGCCGCACAGGAAATAAATTACTTTCCCGCCAGGAGCCAGGTAGAGGAGATGTAATCCCCTTGTTAGCTATAACTATAACTGTGTGTGTGTGTGTGCGTGTGTGTGTGTGTGTGTGTGCGTGTGTGACCCTTGTTCAGGATGCTCGCAGTTGGCTTTTTTTTGCTTCATCATCAAAACATTTGTAAAGAGGAGGAGGAGGAGGAGAAGAAGAGGTAGAGGAGGAGAAGAAGAGGTAGAGGAGGAGGAGAGGTGGATGAGGAGGAGGAGATGTTGAGGAGGAGAAGAAGAAGAGGTAGAGAAGGAGAAGAGGTGGATGAGGAGGAGGAGATGTTGAGGAGGGAGAGGAGGAGGAGATGTTGAGGAGGAGGAGAAGAAGTGGTAGAGGAGGAGGAGAGGTGGATGAGGAGGAGGAGGAAGAGAAGAAGAGGAGGAGGAACATTAAAATTGAACACGGCTGTGAAAAGAGGGAGAGAAGAAAGAATGGCTCTGACAGAGAGGAGGAGGAGGAGGAGTGATGCGGGGACAGAGAGGAGATATACAGGAAGGTGATGGAGGAGAGAAACAGGAAGTGCTGAGGGAAGAAGGAAACGTGTTTCAGCTAAAGAGAAGACTCTGTTTGAATTCATCTTCACATCCTGAGCTGAAAACCACCAAATCTCCAAGAAAAAAAACAAAACCTAAATAACTAAACCTGCTGATTTGTAGCGTTTGGGCCCTGCTGTGCAGAAAGCAGTGGCGTGCTCCTTTAAATCAGCCGGTGTGAGTGATTGAAGCCCCCTGCTGGTAGAAAGGACAGATTCATCCACCACAGTAAAAACTGTGGAAAAGTCAATGTGGCTGCAGGTGGGTGGTGATTCTTCACCTGGGCGAGAGAGAGAGAGAGAGAGAGAGAGAGAAGGAGAGTGTGTTAAATACACACACTAGAATCTTTGTGTGTGTGTGTGTGTGTGTGTGATGCTGGTTAGATGTTTTACAGGGACCCCCCACGAAGCTCCTCATCCCATCAGCCTGCTGCTCTCACTGTGTGTGTGTGTCTGTGTGTGTGTGTGTGTGTGTCTGTGTGTATTACCACTGTTGTTAGCGCTTGTTTTACAACAGCCCACACACACACACACACACACATATGCCCCATCTTGCTCCTGACAATCGTATTTTAGTTATCTTTCATAATCTAAAAAAAATGGTTGACATCTGAATGGCACCCGTCACCACGGCGACGGTGTTGTCTCTTATCAGCGTCAGAGTTATTCTGTTGTCAACAGAACGAGCCAACAATAAACAGGAAATAAGCAGCTGTCTTGTTTTGTGTCTTCACCAGTCTGTCACGAGTCCTGCTCCGAGTGCCGAGGGCCGAGTCAGCAGGAGTGTGTGTCCTGTTCACACCCGGCTGCTCTGCTCAGAGACGCCGAGTGTGTCTCCGACTGCGGAGACGGATTCTACAGTCGGGAAGGAACCTGCTACGGTAAAGTCTCAACACAACACAACACAACACAACACAACACAACACAACACAACACATACAATTTCTATTTGTATTTATTATGTTTACATTTTCAGTGAAATGTCATTTCCTGGTGCGATGAAACAATGTTAGCTTGAGTTTGAGTTTAGTGTAGTAAACAAAGTGGCAGTTGAATATGAATATTTGAATACCGTATTTGTACCTGAGTATGAATCGGAGTGGTGGTTTCTCTGTTTGAGTGGGTGGGGTGGGGTGGGGTGGGGTGAAGAGGATTAGGCGTCCCTCAGGGCCACGCTGAGCAGTGTGCAGCACAAAGCCTCAGCTCTTCCTCCAGCTGACGTGACAGCACCTGGAGGGACCTGAGGGACGTGAAGTGTTGTCTCCGTCAGTGAGGCTGCCGCCCCCCTCACTCCCCCCGCCGGCCGGCCATTTCACATAAGTAAACACAGCTGTGGAGGTGTTGGAGAGCCGGCAGGGGCGCTGAGAGACAGAGAGAGCGCTCACCAACTAGTTCCCGTGTGAAGTCTGTACGTATTTACGGGGCAAACCGCTTAAGCCGAAACAAGGAAGTTCACGGGAGATGTGTCGTAACCATGAAAACGACGTAACTCGAGGACCGCCTGTATTTGAATATTTGTACATGAGTATGAATCGGAGTGGTGGTTTCTCTGTTTGAGTGGGTGGGGTGGGGTGGGGTGGGGTGAAGAGGATTAGGCGTCCCTCAGGGCCACGCTGAGCAGTGTGCAGCACAAAGCCTCAGCTCTTCCTCCAGCTGACGTGACAGCACCTGGAGGGACCTGAGGGACGTGAAGTGTTGTCTCCGTCAGTGAGGAGACGTCCTGTTGAAAAGGTCAAATCCATTAAAGTGTCAACATCTGGGGGTTTTTACCGTCTCCGTTTCCCTCCTCAGGGTTTTTCCCGCTTCCTCCTCTGTTCAGATGAAAACAAAGACTCTGTTTGAGAGTCAGTGAACTGCAACTGTTCAAACGACAAATACACACACACACACACACACACACACACACACACACAGACCCGCACGTCGACAAAGCAGAAGACAACTGGAGGTTTAGCGTCACAGAGTTTTCATAAAGTTCTTCTCTAAACTCAGTCCAACGAAACGCCGCTAACGTGTCACACGCTTCGCTTCGCAGCCTGCGATTCGTCCTGTGCCTCGTGTTTCCCCGAAAGCCCCGAGTGCATGAGCTGCCCCCCGGGGACCGCACTGCATCATGGGAAATGTATTAGCCAGTGTCCAGCTCGGCATTACCTGGACGACCAGCGCAGATGCAGAGGTGGGCCACCATGTTGCTGTTAATACTATTTTATACAAATGTACAAACAACAATTGTAACAATTTCCTTGAAATGTGTGTGTTTTGATCGTTGTCGTCATTTGAACTCTTTGTCGTGCAGTTGTGTATCGTTCAGTATCTCGCCGTCTAATTCTGTTGTTGTCATGGCAGCCTGCCACGGCTCCTGTGCGTCATGTTGGGGCCCCTCAGTATCCCAGTGCACCCTGTGTGCTGATGGGCTCCTGCTCCACCAGGGGCAGTGTGTGGAGGCCTGTGGGGAGGGGCTGTACTCTCAGGACAACACCTGCCACAGTGAGTCACTCCACCTGTTTCTTTACCGCCGCTCGTCAAGCTGATCTCTGACCTTTCACCTCCTGCGTTCGCAGACTGTCACCCATCCTGTCGTTCCTGTGTGGGACCTCTGGCCTCAGACTGCCTACGCTGCCTCAAACCAGAGGAGGCGCTCCTGCCACAGTCCAGTCACCTGCAGCAGGGCGTCTGTGCGGCGGGATGCCCCGCCCACAGCTTCCTGGACGACGCACACGCGTGCAGAGGTGAGTGTAAAATACGTAAACTCACTTTAGCTTCAGGTGACGTCGTCACCATGTGACGAAAGCAGTGACAACAATCCAGCTGTTAATCCTGTGACAGTCTGACTCTCATGACCTGTGGTGATGACATCATCGGTCGCAGGACGTCACATGACACAGTCTCATCATTCAGCTCCACGTCACAGCGATCGGTGGCTCGTGAAGCCCGATGGAGACAAATCACTGGAAATGCTCCTGTTTGGGACAAATTAACAGTACTGTGTTATAATCCTCTATTGTGTGTGTGTGTGCGTGTGTGTGTGCGTGTGTGTGTGTGTGTGTGTGTGTGTGTGTGTGTGTGTGCGTGTGTGTGTTCCCGGGGTGAAATTGTGCGTGTAATTGGATAATATTTAAGGTGGCTTTGTGGTTTGAAGGGACAGCCCAGCCTTGTCAAGAGAGAATAATTATCAGGCTGCACAAGCTCAAACATAAATACACACACACACACACACACGCACACACACACACACACACACACACACACACACACACACAGGGAGAGTGCTACAACCACCTCTTCACCTGTAAGGGATGAGATGAAAAGACCATAATTGGTTTTCTTTACTTACCACTGTGTCCACACTGTGTGGACACTGTGTGTGTATGGTGAAACATGTTGTGTGTCATAATGTGAAGCGTAACAGCTGCTTCTCTGTCCCTGCTGGAAAAGCAGCCGCCAGCGTGATGCTTTTCTCCACAGAGACAAACAGAGGTTTTTCTCTCAGTCAGATCTAATTTACCCAAATTGAGCGACTGAATTTTAAATGATTAACTCTGATAATAGTAATCATTACTACAATTAATGGAGTTAATTGTAGTAATGATTGTAGAGTTTTAATTCAACAGATCCCGTTATATCCAACTCCATCTCTCGTCTTGTGACATATTATAATAATAATGATGATGATGATGATGATGGTGATGATGGTGATGATGATGTAGGTTTAGATAGGCCTGAGGTCAGAGAGAGGTCACAGACACATGATGTCGTTACTGCCGTCTTGGGAAACAGAAACACAACCCAGAGCCTCAGTGCTGTTTTCACTGTCGCCTCGTTCTGTGGTTTATTATGAAAACTTGAGGTGGGATTGGAGGTGTGGAGGTGTGTGTGTGTGCGTGTGGGGGGGGGGGGTGAGGGTATATGAGGATGGAGGGATGCTGGGATGTGCAGGAGCGTCGATGCCTCTGTTTGGTTCTGTCTGATTTAAAACCTGGTGGCGGCGTGTGGGGGGGTGGGGGGTGTGGGGGGCGAGCTGCAGTCTGGGCAGGTGTGTGGGGTTTTCCCGCTGCGCCGCTCTTCACTTCCTGCTGCGTGATTCCACTCAGGCTGGTTCAGGCTGAAGGAGCAGCTCAGTGATGGTGTCACTTACAGGATCCCTGAGGAACCTTTCTGTAGTTTCCTGTTCACTGATGCCACCTGGATTCTGACTCCCTGAGTTTATACACACACACACACACACACACACACACACACACTGCAGTGGAGCCAGCAGTATGTGTTGTCGCTGTCATGATGTGAGGTCCTGACACAGGGATCTGACCTCTGTGACCATCAGTGATGGTGGTGAGGTCAGACAGGTGCTGGTTGGGGTCGACCTCACCCTGTCTGTCTGTCACTTCCTGTCAAACCCCCTCACTCTGGTTCAGCTGCGTGTGTAGATGGGACCCACTCGGTTACGTCACACAGTGTATCTGCTGCCGTGTGTGACGGAATGCCCCTTTACCTCATCTCCTCAATTAGCTCCAACCAAGATGGCTGACGATAAATCTGCTGCTTCACTCTGCTTCTCCTCAGTCACAGAGGCGACGCTCAGCACCGAGTCACAGGGTGCAGCTGCAGCGGGGAACAGCACACACACACACACACGCACACACACACGCAGACACACACACACACTCACACACACAGACACACACACACAGACACACACACACACTCACACACACAGACAAACACACACACACTCACACACACACACTCACACAGAGACACACACAGAGACACACACACACACACACACTCACACACACACTCACACACACACACACACATACACACACACACACACACAGAGACACACACAGACACGCACACACACACACACACACATGATGCTGTGATGCAATTAAACCACCCACACACACACACACTCACACACACACACACACACACACACACACACACACACACTCACACAGAGACACACACACTCACACACACACACACACACACAGACACACACAGACACACACACACGGACACACACAGACACACACTCACACACACTCACACACACACACAGACACGCAGACTCTGGTACGTGTTAAGTGGGCTGCCAGTTCCAGCCTGTAAACCCCCGTCCTCTCCTCCACACACAGACATAGTCGGTTGTGTGTGTGTCTCTGTGTGAGTGTGTGTGTGTGTGTGTGTGTGTGTGTGTCTGTGTGTGTGAGTGTGTGTGTGTGTGTGTGTGTGAGTGTGTGTGTGTGTGGGTGGTTTAATTGCATCACAGCATCAAAAACAACACGAGTGAAGGCGCAGCTGAACTGTGTCGGATCAGGTACCAGACACACACACACACGCACGCACACACACACACGCACACACACACACACACGCACACACACACGCGCACACGCACACACACACACACACACACACACACACACACCTTCGATAACATTCGTGCAGCAGCAGAGGCTAAGACCATAAAACACTTCAAACGTACAGTCTACTTATTAATTCCTGTCTGACTCTGACCTTTGACCTGAGGTTTCCAAAGTGAATGAATGCGACTGCAGATACAGAAGATGGAGTTGGTGTGCAGGCTTGTGTGTGTGTGTGTGTGATGTCGCTGCACCGGATGGATGGATGGATGGATGGATGGATGGATTTTCACCATCATCATCATCATCGTTGTCGTTGTCGTCGTCTTCTCCCTGTGGCAGGGGGACGTTCATGTACACAAACATCAAAAACCCCTGTTTTTTGTGTTTCTGTGTTTCCTTGCCAGAGTGTCATCCCTCCTGTCTCCACTGCACTGGTCCATCTGCGGACGACTGCACGTCCTGTCCCTCCCTGTCCAACCTGAGCGAGGGACGATGTGTCTCCTCCTGCCCACAGGGATTCTTCATCCAGGACGCTCAATGCCACGGTGAGAGAGTCTGTCCATCGTCTGTACACAACCTCTGACAGGACGTCCACACACAGAACCTGCATACAAAAAATATAAAAAATAAAATACGTATTAAAGTTGTAACAGCTGCAGCTCCATCACTGCTGCTGTTCCAACCTCATGTGACGTCTCTGACTCTGGATTATTATTTCACACAGCAGCCATCAATCAATCAATCAGATACAAGATTCAAATAAGTGTCGTCATAAAAACACGTCGTATTCTCTGTGTTGTCTTTATCGCCCCCTGTAGCGAGTGGCACGATCTCGTTAAACCACGCGACATCAGACAGCAGAAAACATGAGTAATGATTGTAGAGTTTTAATTCAACAGATCCCGTTATCGCCAACTCCCTCTCTCGTCTTGTGACATATTATAATAATGATGATGATGATGATGATGATGATGATGTAGGTTTAGAGAGGCCTGAGGTCAGAGAGAGGTCACAGGCTGTGAACAGACACATGATGTCGTTACCGCCGTCTTGGGAAACAGAAACACAATCCAGAGCCTCAGTGCTGTTTTCACTGTCGCCTCGTTCTGTGGTTTATTATGAAAACTTGAGGTGGGAGTGGAGGTGTGGAGGTGTGTGTGTGTGTGTGGGGAGGGGGGGGATGCTGGGATGTGCAGGAGCGTCGATGCCTCTGTTTGGTTCTGTCTGATTTAAAACCTGGCAGCGGCGTGTGGAGGGGGGGGGGGGGGGGGCCGCACGCGGGGGGGGGGGGGGGGGGGGGGGGGCTGCAGTCTGGGCAGGTGTGTGGGGTTTTCCTGCTGCGCCGCTCTTCACTTCCTGCTGTGTGTTTCCACTCAGGCTGGTTCAGGCTGAAGGAGCAGCTCAGTGATGGTGTCACTTACAGGATCCCTGAGGAACCTTTCTGTAGTTTCACCTGGATTCTGACTCCCTGAGTTTATATACACACACACACACACACACACACACACACACACACACACACACACACACACACGCACACACACACACACACACACACACACCTTCGATAACATTCGTGCAGCAGCAGAGGCTAAGACCATAAAACGCTTCAAACGTACAGTCTACTTATTTATTCCTGTCTGACTCTGACCTTTGACCTGAGGTTTTCAAAGTGAATGAATGCGACTGCAGATACAGAAGATGGAGTTGGTGTGCAGGGTTGTGTGTGTGTGTGTGTGTGATGTCGCTGCACCGGATGGATGGATGGATGGATGGATGGATGGATGGATGGATTTTCATCATCATCATCATCATCGTTGTTGTTGTCGTCGTCTTCTCCCTGTGGCAGGGGGACGTTCATGTACACAACCATATCAAAAAACCCTGTTTTTTGTGTTTCTGTGTTTCCTTGCCAGAGTGTCATCCCTCCTGTCTCCTCTGCACTGGTCCATCTGCGGACGACTGCACGTCCTGTCCCTCCCTGTCCAACCTGAGCGAGGGACGATGTGTCTCCTCCTGCCCACAGGGATTCTTCATCCAGGACGCTCAATGCCACGGTGAGAGAGTCTGTCCATCGTCTGTACACAACCTCTGACAGGACGTCCACACACAGAACCTGCATACAAAAAATATAAAAAATAAAATACGTATTAAAGTTGTAACAGCTGCAGCTCCATCACTGCTGCTGTTCCAACCTCATGTGACGTCTCTGACTCTGGATTATTATTTCACACAGCAGCCATCAATCAATCAATCAGATACAAGATTCAAATAATTGTCGTCATAAAAGCACGTCGTATTCTCTGTGTTGTTTTTATCGTCCCCTGTAGCGAGTGGCTCGATCTCATTAAACCGCCCAACATCAGACAGCAGAAAACATGAGTCGCCACCTGGTGGTGAAAGAAACAAACCAAACGACGACTTTAATCCAAAAACTGATTCTTTAAATCGAGAGCTGCTATTTCCTGAAAAATCTACACAGCATCTAACTGAGAATGATTTTATTGTCAGCGTGCCATCCGTCCTGCCAGACCTGCTCCGGCCCCTCACAGGCCGACTGCACATCCTGCCCCCTGCTGGTCTCCCTGCAGAGCGGCCACTGCAGGACGAGCTGCCAGGAAGGACATTTCCTCAACACTGCCACTGGAGAGTGTCTCAGTAAGTCGACCTGTGTGTGTGTGTGTGTGTGTGTGTGTGTGTGTGTGTGTGAGGCCAGGCAGTGAAGCAGAGCAGGTGACAGGTGACAGGTTTAACCTGCTGACTCAGCAGAGTCACAGCAGCTGCTGCATTTGGACGATCAGAACCTGTATAGGGACATAGGACAGACAGCGTCAGGAGGTCTGTTAGAGGGAGTGAAGCAGGATGAATCAACCAGACGGAGGAGGACTGGAGGGATAAGTCCGGTAGGAGAGTGTCCTGTAGCGCCCCCTCCCTGCTGTTATGAACGCCATTGTTAGCTGGATCTGGATCTCTGGCTGCAGATGATAAAAGACGACATGTTTACTGAGGGAGGAGGAGTCTGAGGCACACTGACTTTTAATTACAGCCTTTTGATGACACACGCTGTTTGGAGACGTCAGTCTGTAACTGGATGTCTGCACGCACACGCACACGCACGCACACACGCACTCAGACAAGCAAATTTCAAATGCGTCAGGCTCAGCCAAACTCTAGTTAATAAAAAAATGGCCTGTGGCACTTCTGGGCTATAGAAATACTGGGGTCATTATTTCTGCATTACACACACACACACACACACACACACACACACACACACACACACCCACGCACACACACAGCCCTGGTGTACCCACCATTACACAATCTCCTAAAGCGATGAAACTTCCTCACTCACGGCCTCATATCATCCGTCACTCTCAGCTGTCTCCACCTGTCAATCATCCTCAGCCTCTTCCCGTCTCATCTCTTGTCGTCTCATTCAGAGTCTGAATGAAGGAGGTTTTGTTCTGGGTTGTTCAGGAATTCATCGCCATAGAAACAAGACCGGCCAAATTAAAACGCATAAAAAAACCCCGCCTTGCTCACGTCTGTCTTCTGCTCTGCGCGACTCCACCTCTGCGTTTGACTGTAACGTCGTGTTTCTGACATCTGAAACCAGATCAGAACGTTTCTGTTTGGGGAAACTGAGTCAGAGCTGAGCCTGAAGACACTGACTCTCTGACTCTCTGACTCTCTGACTCTCTGACTCTCTGACTCTCTGACTCTCTGACTCTGACTCTGACTCTGACTCCGACTCCGACTCCGACTCTGACTATTTTGCTGCTCCGACTCTGACTATTTTGCCGCTTTGACTCTGACTCTTTGACTCTTTGACTCTGACTCTGACTCTGACTCTGACTCTGACTCTGACTCTGACTCTGACTCTGTGACTCTGTGACTCTGTGACTCTGACTCTCTAACTCTCTAACTCTCTGACTCTGACTCTCTGACTCTCTCACTCTGACTCTCTCACTCTGACTCTCTGACTCTGACTCTCTGACTCTCTGACTCTGACTCTCTGACTCTCTGACTCTGACTCTGACTCTGACTCTGACTCTGACTCTGACTCTGACTCTGACTCTTTGACGCTTTGACGCTTTGACTCTGACTCTCTGACTCTGACTCTGACTCTCTGACTCTGACTCTTTGATGCTTTGACTCTGACTCTGTGACTCTTTGACTCTCTGACTCTGTAGGAGACCATCAGGAATAAGTGGGCTCCTGTCGAGCACTCATTGCTCCTGCAAAGCTGTTAATGTGCTTCAGACACAGTAACGGCGCCGTATAAAGGGAGTCGAGGAACCAAATCGATATCATCTTGGTTTTATATTCAGTTTTAGTCTGCGGCGTCAATAAGGCCTGACGCCCGAGTTATCTCATCCCTGCTGAGGAGCCGCTGGTTCAGCTCCAGGAGCCGGATCAGCAGCAGCGTGTTGGCAGGAGAAATGCTGATGTGGATGTTCTGACTGATACTGGACCTGCACATGAAGGAGAAGGAGGAGAAGCGTTTGACTTACCTGGTCAGGTCCCAGGTGCTGAGGGAAAACAGAAACTAACCACATTGTCTAAACAGCAGGTTTGAATACAACATATTGTAAAAACCTCTATTCAGCATTGATCTGTAATAACATAGCAGTCATTTAGAAAACGTTTCGACCGTCTCAGAGACCAGGACTTTAACAAATATTAAAATCTGCATTTTCCATCTATCAGCTGAGAGCTGCAGGTCTTCTCCAGCGTGCGTCGGCCTTCAGGGACACTGATGAGCTGCTGTAAACCAACAGCAGCTCACTGCAGACAGAGTGAGAAGAGAAATGTACAACCATGGAAACAGAGTTAAATATAAAGCGCCTGTGTTTACAGGCCAAAAGGATAACGATAGAGAGAGAGAAAGCAACAACAACAACAACAACAACAACAACAACAGCAACTCCTGCTCGTTATGGTCGCAGTTGGATTGGAGAAGAAACAAATGTTTATTTTATTTTGGGTTTTTTTTATGTTTCTTTATTTTCTTCGTCTGTCTCGACAGACGATGGTCTCTGATTGAATGGAGATGTGGTTTGCAGGTGGGTTCAGGATCTTATCGCTTCCTCTCCCTGCTCAAACCCAAACACCTGATCCACCTCGCTATCTGATCTCCTCGCCGGGCCGACACGCCGCTCTGATCTCAGCCGCCAGATCAGATAAGACGCCACAGAGGTGTTCGCCATTGTTCTGCTTCTCGGCTCCATCTGGGCCACCCTGCTCTGTGTGTGTGTGTGCAAGACAGACACACACCATGTTTGTTTATTGTGTTGTCTCCGATCTTTCGGAGTATGTGATGAGTGCAGGTTCTGACCTGACTGCTTTGTGTTGTCGTCCTGTAGCTGCTCCGACTCCACTGCACTCAATTGTGGCGCTTTTTATAAAAGTCTCCTGTGGAGGATTAGAATTTTTGTTGTAGAAAAAGCAAATATATCTGTAAATATAGCTTTGTGTGTGTGTGTGTGTGTGTGTGTGTGTGTGTGTGTGTGTGTGTGTGTTCCTCTCTCTGGCAGAGTGCAGCTCAGGCTGCCAGCGCTGCACAGCAGACCTGCAGACCGGCGTGGGCAGTGTGTGTCTGTGGTGTAAGACGGCGAGGATGTGGCTCCTGGGGGACCACTGCGCCCCCCACTGTCCTCAGGGCCACTACGGCTGGCACGGCGCCTGCATGAGTAAGAACTCCTCCTCCTCAGCTTTACACAGGGCAGACGGAGGTCAGAGGTCAGAGGTCAGACTGCAGCAGCAGCAGCAGCAGCTCTCGTGTTTTATTCATCAGTCAGACGTCTTTAAAAAGAGTTGAATGTGTTTCTGTAACTTTATTATTTATATATATTATTATTTATTGTTTGTTATTTTGAGCTGGCAGACAGGAGGAGGAGAAGAAGAAGAAACACTGACACCTTCAGCCTGATAAATCCTTTATTCTTTTATTTCAGTCTCATCGAATGAGAATGAAACAAGTTTCCTTTGTTCTTTCTCTCCGTCTCAGGATGCCATCCATCATGTGAGGCGTGTAGTGGGGCGGGGCCTCTCTCCTGCACTTCCTGCCACGCCAACCGCGTCCTGCTACCGTCAGGACTCTGCGCCCCCACATGTCCCATCGGTTACTATGACAACGGTCAAAGGGTCTGCCAGGGTAAGTTGGTCCACCACTGCATCCCAGCTGAACAGGAAACACAGATGTTAGTAGATAATGTGCAGCATAACAACACAACTGGTCACATGATCTGCAGTGTACAACCTTTATGCCTCCACAACAAAAACAACAGTGATTGTGCGTGTGTGATTTGTTCACACGGTGTTTGTCTCCTGGTGTTCAGCACGATGTTGCTCGCCACAGCGTTTTCAGTAACACAGTGACCTTTTGACCTGCATCGAGGCTCCTCCTCGTAAAAAAATCAGAACGTTCCAGGAGGAGTTTTATAGGAAGCAGGTGTCGATGCTAAAAATGTCTCCGCTTCGTCCATAATATAATATAATATAATATAATATAATATAATATAATATAATATAATATAATATAATATAATATAATATTGGATCCTGCAGCCAGAGACAGTTCATAATGTATCTGACCTCCCGTGAACTCTGACCTCCCGTGAACTCTGACCTCACTCACCTCTCGGTTTGGGCAGCGTGCGACAGCCAGTGTCTGACCTGCGACGCGGCCGGAGTCTGTTTGTCCTGCCGCGACCCGGGCAAGGTTCTGCTGTTTGGCGAGTGTCAGTACGACAGCTGCGCCCATCAGTACTACCTCAACACCACCACCCGCGCCTGCAGAGGTACGCTGCCGGTCTCCATGGCAACCCAACACACACACTGACGATTCAGAGTGTCCGTTTAAAATAAGTCGCCCGTGTGTGATAAACTTTTCTCTCTTGCTCGTTCTCTCTGTTCTCGCCTTCGATGTCCGGTTACTTCTGGCACGTCTGATGCGCGGCGTGTGCAGAGTGCGACTGGAGCTGTAACGCCTGCAGGGGGCCTCTGCGGACCGACTGCTCCCAGTGCATGGAGGGATACGTCCTGCAGGATGGCGTGTGCATCCAGGGCTGCACCCCCGGCTCCTATCACCACGGAGACCGATGCCTCGGTCAGTCAACCCCCCCCACCCCCCCCCATGTGCTTCTTTTCCCCTAAATCCATAATAATATAATAATAATAATGAATTAATTAGTGAGTTATTAATTATTAATTCATCTTTAAAATGTGGTTTAAAGCATGGGCTTCCTCTGTGTGTGTGTGTGTGTGTGTGTGCGTCAGGCTGTGACGAGCACTGTGCAGAGTGTGAGGGTCCGGGTCGGTGCCAGCGGTGTCAGGCGCCGTACGTCACGCTGCAGGGTCACTGTGTGCTCCACTGTGGCAGGAACCACTTCCTGGACGCCTCCTCGCGGCTCTGCAGACGTAAGCGTGAACTCGCGCTCTGCGATTCATCTCGTCGTCATGTTGTTGTTGTTGTTGTTGTTGTTGTTGTTGTTTTGATTTGGTTTCTTCTCCACACTCTTCCTCAGCTTGCTCGTCGGACTGCGTGCTGTGTGACGGCGTCGGACTCTGCCGAGCCTGTCGCGACCAGACCTACCTCATCGAGGGCTACTGCGCCCCCGACTGCGGACACGGTTACTATGCCAACCAGAAGACCAGGACCTGCCACGGTATGTGAAGGTCCAGTTGTAGATAGATGGGTTCAGTTCATTAAAATAAAAAAAAAAACCTTCATCCAGCACAAAGTCTGAAAAACTATCGAGCGTTTTATGAAATCCAGATTTTATCAAGATGGTGAATTTAACCCAAAGCCTCAGTGGCTCCTGTAACGAGCTCATTAACGAGCTGTCAGTCACACAGGGTGGAGCCGTCGTCGCTTCAGTCGGACCAGTGTTTCTGCGGTCGGCGTCGGGTTTGAACCTTCAGGCGGAAACAGTTGCTGCGGCTGTGAGATACGTCTGAAATTAAATGTGACAAAGCAGAATTTTTAATTGGGGGAAAAAAAACCTCATCGTGTGGCTGTGTGCCTGATAAACGAGTTCTTCTTCTGGAGAAATGAACATTTTTCAGCCTCCAGACTTCAACTAATCCACAAGTTAAGTTCGTCAATGGAAACTGCCTGAAAAGAAATTGCTGTTTTTTTTTGCAAGCCAAGTAAAAATGGTGGAGAAACGAGTGTTTTAAATCATCAGCTTATTTAATTACACGGCCACAGGTTCAGGTTATGGAGCCTGACGGCGTCAGTGTGAGGAGACCATCTTTAAAAAGTTTCTTCACAAAGTCCAATTCAATCAACTTCTGCAGACACACACACACACACACACACACACACACACACACATGAATGAGATGTTTGAATGAAATCAGTTATATTTTCCTATAACATCTGTTATCATCATTCATTCATTTATTTATTTTGATTTTTTTATCTTCTCTCCACATCTCAGCCAACACCCACCCCCCTGTCCTCCATGTCAGCGACCCCCTGCTGGTCCCTCTGGGTGGTCTGGCTCCACTGTCCCCCGCCCTGCTCCAGGTCAGGGACAGCGACAGTCCGTCGGAGCAGCTCGTCTTCCAGCTGCTCCAGAGTCCAGGTAACGGTCAGCTGTTTGTGTCCGGCGGCGAGGACGGAGACGGATCGTTCACCTGGACGCAGCTGGGAGCGGGACGTGTCCTGTTCAGACACCAGAGGGACGGAGACAGGTCAGTGGTGTCTCACAGCACCTGGCTCGTGTTTGTCTACACAGTAACTCACTGAAGCTGCAGCAGGCATTAAAGGTTCATTTCACCCTTTCTCTGTCTCAGTATTTAAAACAATGATTCAATTCAGCTCATTCATCAAATGAATGGAGACAAAACTCAAATAGAATTCAATTATTTAACATGATGATTATTTATTTAATTTAGTCACATGGAAAGACGTGACATCTTCACACACCTTCACACGGATATGGCTACACAACTGACTGTTTTTTAAATCATGTCCTCATGTCCTCATGTCCTCTTGTCCTCATGTCCTCATGTCCTCTTGTCCTCTTGTCCTCATGTCCCGTCCTGCAGGACCGGCGCCTTCACCCTGCGAGTCGCTGACCCTCAGCTCTTCTCTCAACCAGAAACAGTCCAGGTCCAGGTGTTGTCAATGCAGGTACAGTATCAACACACATGACTCCTTCACGTCCTCACTCAGAACCAGGAAGTGTGTGTTTGTGTGCGTGCAGTGTGTTGATGTTTTAGTTTGTGTAGAAAGTGGAAACCTGTCTTGTCTTTGTGTTATGAGGTCAAAGGGCAAAGTGCGATGCAGCTTGCTCTCGTTCACAGGAGTCAAACAGGTGAGGGGGGGTGATGATGTACAGTGTGTTAGTGTGTTAGTGTGATGTCATCGTTTTGTCGATTCAGTTAGTGTCGCGTTTCAAAGATACAACTTTTAATACGTTAGTAGCAAATCTTGTATTTTTTTTGATTGTTATTGTTGTTACAGTCAAACGTTACCTGCACCACAGCAGCCTGTGGAAATAAGAACGTTGTGTTTGTGTTATGTGACAAACTGAGGTGTGGGTTTTTTTCAAATGAGACATTTTCCTCTCAGCTTATGATTTCACCCTCATTTAAATTAGTTTGGCTCATTTTCAGCTCTGCTGTGTTAATGAACCGTTTGTCACTTAGTCTCTCTCACACACACACACACACACACACACACACACACACACACACACACACATACACAGACACACACGCCGAGCATTTCATCTCCATTTCCCTCAGTATTGGACACATTTGTCCCAGTCTGCTGTCAGACGCCCATCGACAGGCGTCTGTCTCTCTGCAGGGACAAGGTCAGAGGTCAAATACACCCAGGGACGATGACACAGAAGCAGATCAGTGATCAGTGATTGTCGAGCTGTAGTTTGTGTTATTGTGTTCAGGATGTCTGACACGTCAGGAAAAACAAAAACCCAACAAACAACAAAAAGCTTTACTCGTCCTCGTCAGCTGCTGTGGACCTCCAGGGGGCCCTGGGGGTCCCAGCTGTCTCCCACACATGAACCTCACCTCTGCCTCACTCTGTGTCTTCATCTGCCTCAGGGGACATGTCTCCTGCTTCCACTGACTCAACCAACACGTCTCAACAGGATGTAATCACACTGTGTCTCCTCACTGTGTCTCCTCACTGTGTCTCCTCACTGTGTCTCCTCACTGTGCTGTGTCTCCTCACTCTGTCTCCTCACTGTGTCTCCTCACCGTTTCTCCTCACTCTGTCTCCTCGCTCTGTCTCCTCACTGTGTCTCCTCGCTCTGTCTCCTCGCTGTGTCTCCTCGCTCTGTTTTGTGTCTCATCAGGAAGTGACGTCCTAACGTCCACCTCCTCTTCTCATCTCTTCTCATTCTCAGCCTCCCATGGTCGTGACTCTGGCTCCGTTACTCGTGGAGGGACGCGGCGCCCAGGCGACCATCACTAAGTCTGTCCTGCAGCTGGTCGACCCCGACAACCCGGCCGATGTCCTGATCATGGTCCTCGAACCTCCCCGCCACGGTCAG
>JAFBJQ010000955.1:411139-421139 GCA_016785345.1 Trinectes maculatus
GTGTGTGTGTGTGTGTGTGTGTGTGTGTGTGTGTGTGTGTGTGTAGGTGGTCAGCAGCTGGCAGTAAGTGACGCTGACACGGCTCCAGATGAGCTGGAGTTTGAGCTGGTGGAAGCTCCAATACACGGAGAGCTCGTTAAGACTGATGGCAGCACACACACAAGCATGGCCAACGGTGAGCACGCACACACACACGCACACACACACACACACAGATCTCTCATTCCTATATCCTGTTCTAAACGTTGTCGTGCTGTCTCATGTTCTGAGCTGGAATCCGATCGTCTCCGTCTCCTCAGGCGACGTCTTCACCTTCAGCGACGTCACCCGCAACGTCCTGCTCTACCGCCACGCTGGCCTCTCCACACAAGACGACGCCCTCACCTTCTCGGTTAGCGACGGCATCTCCATGGCGACCGCAGTGGTGCAGGTGGTGGTGCTGGGCGCCGGGGGCAACGGGCCGCAGCGCGACCCCGTGGCCACGCTGTCGCTGGAAGTGGGCGAGAGAAGCAGCACTGTGATCAGACGTTCACACCTGGCCTACAGCGTGAGTGAAGAGAGAGGCAGGGTCAGAGGTCAACATCAGGCGTAGGAGGTTTGACCTGTTTGTACAGCACAGGTGGAATCTCATGAAAACGATGTTCACATTAAGTTTAATAACGAGATGTTGTGTTTGTGTTCGCGTCTAAAATCAGTTGCTGAGGAGGTTACAGGTTCACGTCTCGTATTTGTCCCTCTGGCGTTCAGATGTTCTCCCGCCTTCTCCCGCCGCCTGAGTCATCGTGAAAGTTGTTGTGCAGTTAGTGTGGTCATCATCATGTTTTGTTATTATGATACACACGTTGTGTTTTATCTGTGGCAGGATGACTCGTCTCCAGATGAGCAGATCCGGATCCAGCTGGTGTCGGTGCCGATGTACGGCCTCCTGACCCGGAGCCAATCCCAGCAGGAGCACGAGGAGCTGAGGGAGTACTCCTCCTTCAGCATGGACGACATCAGCAAGCAGAGAATCAGGTGCCAATGATGTCGGTGACTTTTCCAGATGCTCCGTCGTCGGATCTTTGCACTGTGGCGTCCTCCTCCATCAGAGGAAGGAATAAATATTATTGATATGAACGTCGTTTTCCCGTGTGAGCGTTTCCTCTAATGAGCCGAACAGAACCCTGCAACAAAACAAACAAATGAGCAGGAAATGAGTCACTGGCCCTTTATTTCCCTCATCAGGATCTGTCCCCGTCTGTCTCAGCATCAGCAGAGACGATTAGCATCACGCTGACGTTACCTGCACCAGGTAGTGAGACGCCTGTGAGAGGCGCTAAGGCGCAAATATAAATATTCCCATGCCGACTGGTTCATTTCCATAACACGGGCCCTGATTGGCTCCCGTGCCTGCATCGCTGGCGTCTCTGTGGCGCCGGCTCAAACGCAAACCAGCACCGGGACTCGTTTCAGGAGAATTAAATGGGATTAGAGAAGATTAAACCAATATGGATTCCAGAGATTAGCAGCTGTTGCATTGTGGGAGGCCTCAGGCGTGACGTCGTTATGAGGATCTGACTCATAAACAGATATTTATAAATTCATCGCAAGAAAAGTACCAAATAAAATAAAGCAGCTATCGTCAAACACTGTCAACGATTCAGACTGGTTTCAGGTGGATTAAAGGAGGAATTGAACCAGTGTCTCCCCCTACAGGTACATCACCTCACTGGAGACGGGCAGTCAGCCAGTGACCGACATCTTCCACTTTGTCGTCTACGACGGAGACAACAATCGTCTCGACAACCAGATGTGCACCATCACCATCACCTCCACACCCAGACAGCCTCCGGTGGTTACTGTCCGCAGTGGCATCAAGGTGCACACACACACACACACACACACACATGCACACACACACACACACACACACAGACAGTAATAATTAGTAATAGTACATGAAGGAAATGAAGTAAAGTTATAAAAATAAGATCAGTTTCATCTATGTGAATTCATGTTGTTAAACCTGGAACAGTAGAATCAGAACACACAGAAGGAAAATCTACATCCTGAACATCTGGAGTGAAGGAGCCAGTGGAGAGAGAGTGAGACCAGGACTGGAGAGTGAGACCAGGACTCTTCTGTACTGAGACCATCCCATAAATAATAACTGAGGAGGAGAACTTCTGCTTCCTCAGTCAATTATTGATTAGAGCTTGTGTCAGGTTCCTGAAGCCACGGGAGCAACTTATTCTCCACCTTCATCATTGTCTTCTCCTTCTCCTTCACCTGCAGGTCCAGGAAGGAGGTCGCGTGCAGCTGTCCACCAATCACATCATCGTGTCGGACCTGGACACGCCCAGGAAGGACCTGCTGGTTTGGCTCGTCAGTCCACCTAAACATGGCTTCATTGAAAACACCAGGAGAGGTGATTCAGATCTTTAATCATGGATCTATGTGGAGGAGGAGCACTGTTCAGACAGCAGGGGGAAAACTGTCCGTGTTGGAATATGGGTTTATCCGGCGTCCATATTCCGGCGTTCCACGTTTCTGTTTATGTCCCGTCTCAGACTCAAACATCGCTGGTTCGAGTCCCTGCAGCGCTGGCGCCATCTGTCACAGCGTGATCATTACGCTGCAGAGGAGCGTTGACAGATATTGAGCTACAGATGGAGCAATTGTTGAAATGGCCCTTTTACTTCCTGTGTCCTCGGGAGGAAATGAGCGGAGAAATTACAAAGGTGTGGCGAGTTAAAAAAGGGAAGAGCTTTCCATCTGGGAAAATGCAAACGTGGGCTGGAATTCCAAAACACAGTGAGGGTACACACAGGAAAATAATACACCCGACTCTGCATGTGGCCAAACAGTATCACAATAACACACACAATAACACACACATATACAGCTGTACACAATACAATACAATATATCAATAACAGCTGTTTGCATGGGGTAAAAGATGCTGGAATTAAAGGTGCACTTACTGATTTTCGCTGACTCGGCAGAGATTGTCAAAAAATAAATAAATAAATCATATCAATATATCAATATAGAATAACTGATAATAGATAAGTAAATGAGCAGAATCAGCAGAATCAGTGAGCTGTGTTTATTCTCTGATTCTCGTCTGCAGATGTGATGGAGGATAAGTGCAGGGAGGCAGTCAGGTGTGCAGCTGGAGATAAGCTCCTGTCCCTGTGCTGCTCGCACACACACACACACACACACACACACACACACACACACACACACACACACACCAGTCACACAGGCACAGTTCATCAGATAGCAGAGGTTTATTCAGGATCCCGAAGTTTTCCCACAACGATTGATGTAACAGCCTGTCTGACTCCCGTCCCGGAAAACAACTCATTTCCTGTTTGTTTTCTACGCTCGCACCACTTTCATATGTCCTGTTCAGTCAGAGATAGAGATGTCAGACGTGTCATAGTAAAACAACAACCACAACAACAACAACAACAACAACTGTGTCTCTGGCTGCAGGAGATTCCACATCCTGATTCCCATTCAGGATAAAGGTCCCTGCTCCGATAAGAGCCTCGCTCTTCCTCCTCTTCCTCATCCTCACCTCATAACAGCCATGATGTGATTTACTGCTGTGACTGAAACACACACACACACACACACACACACACACACACACACACACATTAACAGATGCCCCGTCACACTCACCAGAGACTCATCCATCTTCTTCTGATGCTGCTGCTCACACTCGGTCTCAGAGTTGTCAGTGAGGACTTGTGTTGTATTCATTCATCTCTTCCTCTGTGTCACACACAAAGTGGAGAAACACAGGAAAAGTGTCAATGTCTCCTGTGGGGGTGGGGGGAGGGGTATAAACGCTGTTTGGGGAAGAGGAGTTGTGCTGTTGTTCCAGTTGTCGGCCGTGATGAGCGATGTTCTGATAACTCCTCCTCCTGAGACACCTGACATCAGTCTCTGCACGTGTCACTCACCGTCTCCTTATCCTCCCGTCCACCAGGGGGCTCAGTCGGAGGCTCGCGGGTCGTCACACCTGAAGTGCCTTTTACCGTGGAGGACCTGACGTCTGACCACATCTTCTACGTCCAGGACGCTCAGAGGCCGGTGCGGGCGGAGCAGGACGTCTTCAGCTTCTACATCAGCGATGGACACAGTCAGACGGAGGCGTTCAGCGTGGAAATGAGCATCCAGGTACCTGCACTGCGTAGGATAACATCAGTATTTATACATGTGTGTGTGTGTGTGTTTAAGTCAGGAGATCATCCAGGAGACCGACAGACATGATGTTGGGGAGAAGATGGTGAATGAGAAGCAGAGAGAACGTGGAGCAGGTGGACGTGGCGGCAGAACATCTGGATGGGTCTCCTGAGTCAGAAACAGCTGTTTAATTTCAGCTGTTTGGCTTGAGTCAGGGCGGCGGCGATGAAAACGACGGCGTCCTCCATCACCATCAGATCCACCATCTTTGACTTGAACACGTTTCTCTGTGGAAGAGAAATAGCAGCTGCTGGTTCCTCAGGCTCCGGCTGGAACGCTCAGCATCACCATCCATCACTTAGGCCTGTTTGAGCTGCTGAGAGGAACAGATGAGGCCTCGTCTCTGTGTGTGTGTGTGTGTGTGTGTGTGTGTAGAGCAGATACAGAGATGTTCATTCACACCATGTTCCGTCCTGCTGCAGAGTAAAGAGGAGCGTCAGCCGCTCGTCTTCGTCAGCAGCATCCACGTGGAGGAGAACTCCGGGGTCGTCATCACCAACTCGTCCCTCAGCGTCCGCGACCTGGACACACCTGAGAACGAGATCCTGTTCACCATCATCAGGATCCCAGCATACGGTGAGCGAACCCCCGACACACACACGCACACACACACACACACACACACACACACACTCGTAAACACATTACTCTCACTTTCTCAACCCAAACAGCCTAAAACAAGACAAACACACCAGTCAGCTGCTGCAGCGCTGCAACTTTACTGCAGCCATTCTTCACACACACACTGACACACACACTCACCCCAACACACACACATAAACATACACACACACATCAGCCGACCTCCAAACCCTCTGTTTCTCCTCAGATTGAGACGGAGTCGACCACCGAGACGAAAAGCGACAAACTAAACTAAAGATAAATCGCTGACTCGTAGATTTAAAAGCGAAACAAAGATGTCTCATAAGAATGCGTCTTTTCTGACTTTACGTTGAAGAACAGTATCAAGCCTCTTATCGTCTGTCTGAGATGTGATGAACCCACTTTATTGAAATCGAGCAGCCACTGAAGAGGAGCTTCTTCTCGTTGCTCTTCAGTTATGGTTTGGAGGAAAGTGAAGGAGACAGATGCAGCTGGGTGAATAATTTATTCTGTGTATCATCTGCTGGGAAACATTTGCTCCTCAGGCTTCAGTCAATGTTAGTGGAGATGTTGTTTTACTGAGCAGCTGCCTGACGCACTTTAAAGAAAAGGCTCCTGTGGACGTCAGCGTGTCCCACTGACGTCCACAGACCTTCTGCACTTTGTCCAAGCTCATATTGATGTTTCAGAACACGTCAGGCTTCACGAGCCTGAACGTTTGTGTCTGACTTCAGAGAATCGAACCTCGTGTGAGACGGAGGACATGTAGCACCTGGACCTCTGAACAACGTAATCTGTTGTTGTTGTCGTTCTTCTTGTCGTTGTTGTGACATCTCTGAAAAAGTCGCTTCAGCAAACGACCTTCATGGATTACTCCACTGAAATCAGACATTAGCTACAAGGTTGGTTCTTTCACGTTCTCACACGTCCTGCCACTCGTCTGGCATGTTCTTCATATCCGACGCCTCCCCTCCCCCGTCCCCGCCACAGTAAAAGCCTCATAAACCAGCAGGTGAAAGCGAGCGTCTCGCCGTCATAAAGCCGGCGCCGCGTGCGGCTGATTGGACAGAGAGCTGCAGACGAGTGATTTCATACAGGACGATGTGTCCCAGGCAGCTCGTCTCTTTAACAGGACGACTCTCCACTGCCTCGTGCACGTGCACAGAAACGTGCACGGGTTTATCATCTTACAAAAAGAGGGAGACAGAGCGAGCACACACACACATATAGGCTCCCTCATGTTATCACGCTAATATTCTCTAATATTATCATTTTCAGTAGATGATGAATAAATGAATAGATGATTAGTGATGAATGTTGATATAAACAACAGAACATGATTTGAAACTCGTAAATAATAATTAAATATCAGTGTAGAAACACTAAAGCGTCGTCTGCATAGAAAAGAAATAGTTTCAGTCCATCAGTCCATTAATATGCAGCTTATGTAACGTACCAACCTCGAAAGACTGAAAAATATTAAAAAAGAGTATCTGTAGAAGTGTGTGTGTGTGTGTGTGTGTGTGTGTGTGTGTGTGTGTGTGTGTGTGTGTGTTTGAGAAGCAGGATCATTTAGTGGAATCTACAGTAAAAAATCTCATTGATTCTGACAAAGAGCTTTTCACGTACGTCCTCCGTTTGACTGAGGTAATCGCAGCACTGCTCTGCAAGTGTGAACGCACGCACGCACGCACGCGCACGCACACACGCACGCACACACACCCCTACACCTACTTCATCATCCATCTCTTCCCTCCACAGGGAAACTCCGCAGGCGACAGTTCTACTCGCAGCCACTGGAGAACGGCCGCGTCCTCGCGCAGGGCTCCACCTTCACCTACCAGGACGTCCTGGACAAGCTGCTGGTTTACACGCCGGAAATCGTCAGCGGCGGCGCAGACGAAATGGGCTTCACCCTCACAGACGGCGTCTATACGCACACAGGTCGTCTGGAGTTCACCATGGACGTGAGGAGGAGCGAGGGGCCACGGATGACGGTGAACAGAGGCCTGCAGCTTCCTGCCGGTGAGACGCCCGCGGGAGGAGAAGCTCCAGCTGATGTTTGAAGTGTGTCTGTGGGATATTACTGAATTTGTGTGTGTGTGCGTGTGGTGGAACCTCTGAATTATTCCAGGATCTTCGTCGAAGATCACGGAGCAGAACCTGAAGGGCACAGACATGGACTCGGACGTCCTGAAGCTCCGCTACGTCCTCACCAAAGACCCTCCGGTCGGAAACCTGCAGCTCAGCCGGAGCGGACGGGTGGAGAAGGTTTCTGTCAAAGGTCCTGCTCAGAGCTTCACTCAGGACGACGTCAACAAAGGTGACATCATCACTTCCTGACCCACATGATGTCACATATCACATGGTGTCATACAGTCTGATCAGTAGAAGTTTTTCTAGCCTTTATCGCTTCAGACCATATTTTTCTTGACCTTGACCTTTGACCTGTCAGCTGGAGATGAGTGGAACTGGATGGATGAGTGCGTCCGTGTCACCGGATCAGAATGATGGCGCCCTGGATCAGTCGCACTTTAATGAGATCCATGATTTATAGACGTTTAAGTTCACATAGTTCCCTCACTGTTGAACGTGGAATCACACTGACCGTGTGTGTGTGTGCGTGTGTGTGTGTGTGTGTATGTGTGCATGTGTGCGCGTGCGCGCGTGTGTGTGCGTGTGCGTGTGTGTGTTGCAGGGCTGCTGCAGTTCAGCCATGATAAAGGAGAGAAGGGAGGCAGCTTGTTCTTCAAGTTCAACCTGGTGGATTCAGAGGGAAACAAACTGATCGACCAGTCCTTCTTCATCAGCGTGCTCGGTACGTGACCCCACCCCCACCCCACGCATCCGGCCTCTGACCTCTGGCCTCTGACCTCTGTTCAGTTAGAGAACAGAATCTCTGTAGAAAGGTCACTCAGGGCTTTACTGGTGAATCTTTGTGGATGATGTGTCGTCGTTGTCGTCTCCGTCACGTCCTCCTCTGTGACCGTGACCGGGGTCTTTCTCCTTCTCTCCTGCAGAGGATCGTCTTCCTCCGACTGTGGTGGTGAACAAAGGCCTGGTGCTGGATGAGAACTCGGTGAAGAAGATAACCACGCTGCAGCTGTCGGCCAGCGACCAGGACAGCGAGCCCAGCGAGCTGATCTACCGCGTCACCAAGCAGACGGGCCTGGGTCACCTGGAGCACGTCAGCAGCCCAGGTGAGTGGAGGGTCACTGTTACCTGTCGGTCAGTGACGTTCATCACGCTAACTGCTGAGCGTTACAGCTCCAGCTCCAACGTGTTCCTCTCTCTCACTGAAACATAAATAAAAATCAACTCACAGCTCGACGTCGATTCTACAGCTGAACTGATGAAAAAGCTAAAGTGACTGAGCGTGACCTTCACTTCCATCACAAACTGCCTGTGTAAATATGAATATATGAATATACTAATACATTTATATATTAATTACTGACACTGTTCATATTACGCTGGAGAGAAAACACTGTGACCTTCACACACCAATGGATGATTGTAAACTATCGAGGCAAACACATCTAACGAGGTTAGAACTCGTTATATATGTGTGTGTGTGTGTGTGTGCATGTGTGTGTATATATATATACATTTATATATATATACACATTTATATATATATACAGACACACATATATATATACATTTATATATATACACACACACACACACACACACAATCTCAGTATCAGTGTTGCAGGCTTTATATTTAACTGTCACTCAGCTCTGGATGCAATAAGAAGAAGTTGCTGTGCTCAGCATATTTGTTTGATGAAGTGTTGAAATGAAAGCTCATCGAACGCTCGTCACATTATTTCCTCCCTTTGAAATAAAAAACAAACACACAGACGTCCTCACTGAGAGCGAGTGAACTGTGAGACAGAGCAGAAAGGAGGATGTGAGAGATGAGTGATTTGTGGAAGTGGAAGAAAACAGAGAAGAAGCAGAATGGTTTCTCTCTGGTTTCTTTATTCAGGGGAAGTGGGAAGTAAAAGTTGAAACTTGAGTTTGTTGGGGAGGAGAAGATCAGCGTTTTCATCACATCACATCACATCACATGATCTGATGATCTGACATGATGGTGATGTGTGAAGCTCCAGTGGAGAGACAGTGATGACAGTGATGACAGCAGCCAGACGAGCAGAGACCTCTGATGATGAAACCCTCAGCTTCCTCAAGGCTGAACCACTGAGGATTATTTATATACAGGACATCGTTTTCTCTTTTGTCTTCTGGACATTTTGTGTGGCAGTGTAAATGGACATCATGTTTGGAGACAGGATGTCTGTTTGGAGACACATGATGTGTAGTGTGTATGATATGGAAACAGTAAATAATGCAGAGCGACTCTGACGACGAGAGGCTGAGACCTGGCTTCAGATCAGAGAGCAGCAGACGTCCTAATGATGTTTATCTCTCTGTGTGTGTGTGTGTGTGTGTGTGCGTGTGCGTGTGCGTGTGTGTGTGTGTGTGTGTGTGTGTGTGGGAGTTGGACAAACAGGAAGTGGGCGAGCGTCTGTTGATTGTTCCAACTTGTCCAGCAACTAACAACTTGTCTCTCTCTCTCTCTGTCTCTGTCTCTGTCTCTCTCTCTCTCTCTCTCTCTCTCTGTCTCCCTCTCTGTCTCTCTCTGTCTCTCTCTCTCTGTCTCCCTCTCTGTCTCCCTCTGTCTCTCCCTCTCTGTCTCTCTCTCTGTCTCTCTCTCTCTGTCTCCCTCTCTGTCTCTCTCTGTCTCCCTCTGTCTCTCTCTCTCTGTCTCCCTCTCTCTGTCTCCCTCTCTGTCTCTCTCTGTCTCCCTCTGTCTCTCTCTCTCTGACTCTCTCTCTGTCTCTCTGTCTCTCTCTCCCTCTGTCTCTCTCTCTCTGTGTCTCTCTCTCTCTCTCTCTCTGTCTCTCTGTGTGTGTGTGTCTCTCTGTGTGTGTGTGTCTGTCTCTCAGGGACCAGGATCAGCACATTCACTCAGGCTGATCTGGCGTCACGCAGCGTCCAATATGTCCACACCAGCGAGGAGGAGAAACACGCCGACCAGTTCTCCTTCAGCGTCTCTGACGGGACGAACGAGGTGAATGTGTGTGTGTGTGTGTGTGTGTGTGTGTGTGTGTGTGTGTGTGTGTGTGTGTGTGTGTGTATAAAGAAT
>JAFBJQ010000955.1:426139-433991 GCA_016785345.1 Trinectes maculatus
CCTGAAGCAGCCCTGTCTTTTTCTCCAGACCTGCAGTCTGACCATCATGGACGACATTCAGAACCCGTCCATCGAAGGATCCGAGTCCTTTGTGGTCTTCCTCAGTTCTCCTCAGGGCGCCGTTCTCCAGGAGCCCTACGAGGCCAACGTGGTCATTACTGACACCTTCCAGGACAGTACGTCCACACCGGAGATCATGCGTCTCGCTCTTTTTGATGGTTAGAGGTTGGGTTGAGTTTAAATCTCTCACTGCTTTCACCCTGTGTCTCAGTTCCCAGCATGCAGTTTGAGAAGAGTGTCTACACTGTAAAGGAGAAGGACGGCGTCCTCCATATCCCCGTCATCCGCACAGGGGACCTGTCCGTCAAATCCTCAGTGCGCTGTTTCACCAGGACCATGTCGGCCATGGTGATGGACGACTTTGAGGAGAGGCGAAACGCTGATGAGTCACGCATCACTTTCCTCAAAGGAGAAAAGGTCGGCTACTTTAACCTGAAGTCAGTTTTCTTATTTTGCACGTTGTCAGTCTCTGTTAGGTTTATTGTTGTGTTTTTGTTTCCCAGGTGAAGAACTGCACGGTTCACGTCAACGACGACTCTGTTTTCGAGCCTGTGGAGGAGTTCCAGGTGCATCTTGGTACGCCGCTGGGCGACCACTGGAGCGGCGCCATGGTGGGGGCCAGCGATATCGTCACCATCACCATCACCAATGATGAAGATGGTCAGTTACCTTGAACATCGCATTCTGTGTCCTGGCAACAGCGTATCTGTTGTCACGTACATGACTCAGTCCTCTTCTCCTCCAGCTCCCACCATCGAGTTCGAGCAGGCGTCCTATCAGGTCCGAGAGCCTCCTGGTCCGGACGGCATAGAGGTGTTAAACATTAAGGTGATCCGTCGGGGGGATCTGGACCGGACTTCCAAGATCCGCTGCAGCACTCGGGACGGATCGGCGCAGTCCGGTGTCGACTACAACCCCAACAGCCGAGTGCTTAAATTCACCCCCGGTCAGTGCCGAAGCCCCGAGTCCTGTATCAATTATCTTATTAATTAATTAATTAATGTTGTTAATTTATTAGCAACAGTAGAGCTACGTCCTTCACGTGAACTTGTTCTCTGTGTGCTCTACAGGAACGGACCATATCCTGTTCAAAGTGGAGATTCTGTCCAATGAGGACAGGGAGTGGCATGAGTCCTTCTCATTGGTCCTCGGTCCTGATGACCCTGTGGAGGCGGTGCTGGGAGAGATCACTGTGGCGACGGTGACCATTCTGGACCAGGAGGCAGCCGGCAGCCTCATCCTCCCGGCGCCACCTATTGTGAGATCATCTTATTTTTCTTTCCTAACTAGAACTTGCTGCTCGCAGAAGAAGAACTGAGAAACAAGAAAACATCTCCACGTCGCGTCTTCTCTATAATGCATGTTCAGTTGTGTGTGTATAATTACATATATTATATATAACCGCTAATTAAACATATCAATAATAATAAATAATAAAGTGAAGAAGAACATATTTCTGTGCCTTCCCCTCACGATCATTAACCTCCTCCTTCCTTCCTCAGGCCGTCTCGCTCGCTGACTATGACCACGTCCAGGAAGTGACCAAAGAGGGCAGTAAGAAGACGCCCTCTCCTGGTTACCCTCTGGTCTGCGTCACCCCCTGCGACCCCCGCTACCCCAGGTACTCAGTGATGAAGGAGCGCTGCGAGGAGGCGGGAATCAATCAGACGCAGGTTCACTTCTCTTGGGAAGTGGCGGCACCGACCGACACCAGCGGAGCCCGCTCCCCCTTCGAGACCGTCACAGACACCACCCCCTACACCAGCGTCAACCACATGGTGAGTGGAACCAGAGCAGGACATCATCTCGTTGGCTGAGCTCAGGTGGGCCTCTGTAACCTCTTGATTTGGTTTGGTTGTTCTTGGCTCCTTCAGGTTCTGGACAGTATTTATTTCAGCCGTCGTTTCCACGTCCGCTGTGTGGCTCAGGCCAGGGATAAAGCCGGTCACCTCGGAACACCGCTGAGGAGCAACATCGCCACCATCGGCACCGACGGCTCCATCTGCCACACGCCCGTTACTACAGGAACCGCCAGAGGCTTCCAGGCCCAGTCCTTCATCGCCACACTCAAATATCTGGACGTCAAACACAAGGAGCATCCGAACCGGTGAGCAGGCGCCGTGGGATTGTGGCTTAACCAAAAACCTTCTGAAGAGTTCATGAATGTCTTTTTTAAAATTCTCTATGTCCCGGATCAGCATCCACATCTCGGTGCAGATCCCCCATCAGGACGGCATGCTCCCCCTGGTGTCCACCATGCCTCTGCACAACCTGCACTTCCTGCTGTCAGAGTCCATCTACAGGCAGCAGCACGTCTGCTCCAACCTGGTCGCCGTCAAAGACCTGCAGGGTCTCTCTGGTCAGTCACCAACTCACCTGCACGCACACAGACCTTCTACCAATCCTCCCAATATCATCACAGGCACATTTACATGTAAAGAACAGATTCGTGTCATCCAACGCAAACTTTGACGACGTTCCTCCTCAGAGACGGGATTCCTGGACGACGTGTCCTACGACAGCATCTCTCTTGGGCCAGGCTACGACCGCCCTTACCAGTTCAACCCCAACGTGCGGGAGGCCAAGAGCATCCAGCTCTACAAGCACCTCAACCTCAAGAGCTGCATCTGGACCTTCGACGCCTACTACGACATGACGGAGCTGATTGACGTCTGCGGTGGCTCCGTCACCGCTGACTTCCAGGTACTGAGCCACGCGTGTCTGAGCAGAATCGAACAATGCAGTGTGAGGTTCTCATGAGCCCGTGGATGATCGAACGCCGTGTTGATGAACTCCATCGCCATGTTCTCAGCCCTTTCAGGACTTGATGAACAGACCGTGAACAGTGTTAGTGATTTTCTGTCAGCTGCTGTTTCCAAGGTCAGAATGAACTGTCGAGCGCCATCAGCTGTTTTTCAGTTGACCGACCAACTGTCAACTTAAATATTCTCACATCCGTTTACTAAAACTGCTGACATGCAAAAAATAAATGAAGGAAGCAAATGTGTAACGTCCTTGAGGAGAAATGGATCAGTCCAACATGAAATCATGTTCTGAACAGTATTCGATGCTGTTTAAAATAAAAAGACCACCAGGCAACGGGGGAAAGCTCTCACTCACAGAGGGGCTTCAGTCCTGGGTCGATCATCTGTGCTTTCCCATCCTCCTGGTTGGAAACCATCATTAATTCACGCTGTTGCTCTTCCAGGTTCGGGATTCGGCTCAGTCCTTCCTGACGGTTCAGGTTCCTCTCTATGTGTCCTACATCTACGTGACGGCTCCGAGAGGCTGGGCCTCTCTGGAGCATCACACCGAGATGGAGTTCTCCTTCTTCTACGACACCGTGCTCTGGAGGACAGGTCAGGAACCGATGACGACGCGCTAACGTCGCCATACGTTAACGAGTGATGTGAAGTTCGTTCTGCAGCATCAGAAAATCTGAAAGTGCATTTGAAGATATAGCGGAGAAAATGTCAGAAAACTTTAATGTCACATACTTTTGCTTTACTGTAGATTATTTTGGCTCATGTCCCAAATATTAACGTCAACAGAGGTGCAGGAATACTGCCACCAGGGGGCGGTCAAGGTTGTTGACTTGACTTTGGGAAGCTGTAGAGTGAAATGTGTTCTCGCTCTTGTTTAGCACCAGTTGTTTTATAAATGAGATGATCGTGATAATGTAGAAATGCATTTGCTGCTGTGACGTCTGCAGGCATCCAGACGGACAGCGTCCTCTCAGCCAGACTGCAGATCATCAGGATCTACATCAGAGAGGATGGTCGCCTGGTGATTGAGTTCAAAACACACGCCAAGTTCAGAGGTCAGAGCTCAGGGAAACTCGGAGCTTCTGAGACGACTCATTGTTTGATTCATTTGGTTTTTTTATGATCTGTTCTTCTTCTATTGATCTGTTCCTCCTCCAGGTCAGTTCGTCCATGAGCACCACACTCTCCCCGGCCACAAGTCCCACCTGATGGCGCCCGACCACCTCGGAGGCATTGAGTTCGATATGCAGCTGCTGTGGAGCTCTCAGACCTTCGACTCGCCATACCAGCTGTGGAGGGCCACCAGCTCCTACAGCAGGTCAGTGCCTCCACCCACTGCCGTACACACACGGTGGAAACTTCACAGTCCGACTGAGGAGGCAGGAATTACAGGAGCATCCGTTTTTATGTTGTATGGAAAAATGTTGGGACTCTTCTGGACCTAAACGTCCTCAGACGTGTGTGGACTTGTCTGCGTACCTCGTCAGGTCTTTATAATAACGCGTCTGCTTCAACAGGAAGGACTATTCCGGGGAGTACACGGTCTTCCTGATCCCCTGCACCGTCCAGCCCACTCAGCCCTGGATCGACCCCGGGGACAAACCTCTGTCCTGCACAGCCCATGCTCCAGAGAAGTACGTCCCAACACCCACTTCTGTCCAGGATTACGTCTTCACTCAAACCAGTAACCCTTTCTGTGACTCTTTCGTCAGGTTCCTGGTGCCGATCGCCTTCCAGCAAACCAACCGGCCCGTCCCTGTGGTCTACTCCCTCAACACTGAGTTTCAGCTCTGCAACAACGAGAAGGTGTTCATGATGGACCCAGCTTCAGCTGACGTGTCTATGGCTGAGATGGACTACAAAGGAGCCTTCTCCATGGGTATGACGGGAGGTTCACAACGAACCCTCCTCACACAGAGAGAGTAGAGATTTAGATTCATTTTAATTGTGATAAAACTCTGAGTCTCAGGATGTGAATGATTGAGTGGAAGGTTCTTTAGTCTGTGGTATCAGTCATTAAATCCACCCCTCTGCTGGCTCCCGCAGGTCAGACTCTGTATGGCAGGGTGCTGTGGAACCCTGAGCAGAACCTGAATGCAGCCTACAAGCTGCAGCTGGAGAAGGTCTACCTGTGCACCGGCAGGGATGGATATGTCCCCTTCTTCGACCCCACTGGGACCCTGTACAACGAGGGGCCTCAGTACGGCTGCATCCAGCCCAACAAACACCTGAAGCATCGCTTCCTGCTGCTGGTACACATATTTGTTCTCTTTGGTTCACAATGGCCCTCGGTATCATACCTGCTGCACCGGTTGGACCAGTCTCACCTCTGGTGTTTTAAAGATGTAAATCGTCCTGTCTGATGGTGGTAGATAACGAGCTGTCACTCATTTGCCTGCTCATAGGGTTTAGTTCAGGGTGTCTTTTTAAAAAAGAACGACTAAACCTGTTGCGTTATTGTCGTGGTTGTTTAGCACGTGTTAAGTCTTGAGTTAAACGCTGCTGTGTGTTTTCTCTCTGTAGGATCGTAAACAGCCGGACGTGTGTGACAAGTTCTTCCATGATGTTCCCTTCGAGGCTCACTTTGCCTCTGACATCCTGGAGCTGCAGCCCGTGGCGGCCATGCCGGGCGTGGACGGCTTCACCATGAAGGTTGATGCTCTCTATAAGGTTTGTGCTGCAGAGCTGTGGGACCTTCAGGCTCCTGCAGTTCATGAAACTATGAGCGATGTTGCTTTTAACTTTTTCTTTTCTTTTCCCAGAGAAACATTTGTCATACTTTTATTTCATAACTGCAAACTGCACATTTTCAGTTTCCTGTATCACTGCCTTCACTCCAGCCTGTTGCCATGGAAATGTTTCCAAATTAAAAGCATTTCAAATTCACCCTCCTGTAATGGATACACATGACATCACTATCGACCAGAGGGAACGTCACATCTTTTAAAACATGATGTCGATTGTGTCTGATTCAATGACTGATTAAGATTTTGTTAAATATTACTGGAATGGATCAGAGAACTTCATGTGTCCTGTAAACAGAGACGTGAATCACGGTGGATCACATCATCTGAAACCACTGTGTGTCTGTGTTGATTGGTTGACAGGTGGAGGCGGGGCATCAGTGGTACCTGCAGGTGATTTATGTCATCAGCCCCGAGTCGCGCTCGAGCCCCAGGATTCAGCGCTCAGTGACCTATCAGCTGAGCCGGGCCCGACGCGACCTGGTGGACCGCAGCGGGCGCCTGACGCTCGACGAGTCGCTGATCTACGACAACGAGGGCGACCAGGTGAAGAACGGCACCAACATGAAGTCGCTGCACCTGGAGGCCGGCCCCTCCGCCACCTTCAACGCACACGTGGGCAGCTCGGTGGGTGGAGGCGTGGCCGCCATCACCATGCTGGTCCTGGTTCTGCTGGCTTCCTGCTTCCTGTTTCGCCGCTGCAGGCGATCAGCGAAGAAGAAGAGCAAGAAGACTCCTAAAGCCTACGAGGAGTATCCGCTCAACACCAAGGTGGAGGTGTGCATGGACAAGTGTGTGGAGAAGAACTTCAGCACCAAACACTGCACAGTGAGGAACATCAATGTCCTCAACCGCAACCAGGAGGCCAACGGCAAGGCAAAGGTCAAACAGGTCAACCTGGAGGTCAAGCTCCAGAACAACCTGCACGACGGCACTGAGGTCTGACAGGAAGAGGAGGAAGGAAGTGTTTTTTTTTAAAGGTGTTTTCGCAAAAGAAAGTTTGTACTAACGGAACAAGATGTTTGTTCCTGTATTTTTCTACCACTTTGAAAAAGGGAAGAGTGTGAAGTCCCGCCTGTGTTTTCATCATTTCACAACTGGGCTACCTCAGGAACCCACAAACCACTGAGCTGCTCCAGTCATCAGGAGGCTCCTGAAACCATCTGCTCTTCACCCCTGCACCCACGCGTTACTGCTGTGCAGTCCTGGGTCCTGGGTCCCGGGTCCTGGGTCCCGGGTCCCGGGTCCTGTGTCCCGGGTCCCGGGTCCTGTGTCCTAAATGAAAAAAAAAAAGAATGATGCCTTTTCAAGTGCAATTATCGCCACACACACCTTTTGTTGACCCCCCCCCCTCATGAGCAGGAACCTTTTGTTTTTGCATTTAAAAAAGAACACATGTATTTCACGTCTCTTATTTCAGTCCATCGCTCAGCAGCGAGTCGTCTTCTCCGTTCTTTTGTTTCGTGCTGCACGTCAGCAGCTGCCAGTATAAAGTGCCATGCAGTATTTCCCCTCGCGCGTTTCAACCCGGATCATCCAGCATGTTTTTTTTCCTTCCTGAGAGCGAGAGGTGAGGAGACGTTTTCACACCGTCCACATGAGCGAGTGTTTCAGCCTTACGACTGTTCCCTTTTAAAATGACCTATATTTTATTACTGACGAGTGTCTGCCTGCCTTTATTCTGCCCTGAGACACAGTCCCCTCCCTTCTTTCTGATGTATTATGATTATTATCTTATCTTTGTGTGATGTATTATGTTACACTCAGCTACTGATGTACCATGACGTGGAGACTACTGTAACTTTTAAAGTGTGTGACACTGGTTGGAGGCGACGACAGCAGCTATTTCTCTCCATTCGTCCCCTCCATCCCGCCTCCTTCTAACTGTGGTGCCTATCGGAAAAAACAACGTTGGAATGGGGAATTCTGGGAAATGACATATTTTTGGTGCTATCGTTTTTTGAAAAAAAAAAACAACCTAAAATGCTATTATTACGATGCCTGTATTTGGTGCCTTTTTAGTAATAAAAAAATGGAACCCACCACTGTTGTTTATTTAAAGAGTGTTATGTATGTTGATATATATATATATATATACACATGCCACTACTATTGTACAGCCTTCTAGCATTAAGCTTGACAACGATGAGAATCCAAGGTCTTTCCTGATTCTGCTGATGTCTGGTGTGAGTCGCTCCGGTGGGACGTTGCTGACGATTTCTATATCTCCAGTTGTCGCTGATTCCTATTTCCGTGAATCACTCTGGTAGATCTGGGGTTGAT